>JAGVVM010006017.1:0-23818 GCA_019149425.1 Psidium friedrichsthalianum
CCGGTTGATCAGAAGTGAGAGCTCGAATTGTAAAATTATTAGGACGTAAGTCAAGATTTAGGTATTCAAAGTCTTCATCTTTCATTAATGATTTCTCCCCTAAAGATAAGACTGTGGAAAGTAAGGTTTGTTTTCTACAAATGTAACATTGGCAGGTCTTTTTAGAAGGAGGATGATAACATTTATACCCCTTTGTATAGAGGAATAACCAAGGAAGACACACTTGATTGCTTTGCGATCTAGTTTCCCCCTTTGTTGGTTATGAGCATGCACGAATGAGGTGCAACCGAAGACTCTAGGTGTAAGATTATTTGTTGTCCTGAAATGAGGATAAAAGCTGGAAAGAATTACCATAGGAGTTTTGAAATCTAATACTCTTGATGGTAGTCTATTAATCATGTATATAGATGTAAGGATAGCTTCGCCACAATAGACTTGGGGACATTCCTACGAAACAACAATGCTCGAGTAGTGTTAAGCAAATGACCATTTTTCCTTTCAGCAACCCCATTTTGTGATGGTATGCTTACACAAGATAATTCATGAATGATCCCTTCCTTTTGGAAATAGGTTGAGAAGATCTAATTAAAGTAGTCTCGAGCATTATCTGACCTAAAGCTCTTGATTTTGACTCCAAATTGGTTTTGAACCCCGGAATGGAAATTAGGAACAATACTACTTACATTAGGATTGTGTTTGAGTAAGAATATCCATGTGACCCTAGTGCAATCATCAATTAGAGAAACAAATCATCGAGCCCCCGAGATATTTGGAATTATGGAGGGCCCCAAATATCACTGTGAATCAAATCAAAAAGATGAGAACTTCTTTTGTTGTTAATAGAAAAGATACACGAGTGTGCTTAGCAAATTCACAAGTATCAAACTGAAATTCACTCGTATCTAATCCTTTAAACAAAGAAGGAAACATGATGTTTAAGACACGGAAAGATGGATGACCAAAAAGAAAAAGATAAAGCCAAATGACATCTTTATTTGAAGTTCCAAGGAATGACAAGGATGAATTATTTATGACTTTCTTCGAAACCCTCGGCATCTCAAGATAGTACAACCCATTCCCTTCCTTAGCAAGTCCAATCTTCCTCTCCGAATCCTGTTCCTAAAAAACACAGTAGCTAGGGTAAAAACTTGCATAACATTTGAGGTCTTTGGTGAGCTTTTGTAAGGAGACAAGATTGGCCGACAGTTTTGGCACATGGAGGACACCTTTGAGAGTGAGAATGCGTGTAATATGGATATCACCAATTCCTACAACAGTGGCCAGGGAACCGTTTGCGACCGCTATTTTTCTATTGCTTGGACATAGGGTATAGTTACTAAAAAAATGTGAAGTGTGAGTCATGTTATCCGTAGCACCTGAATCTATTATCCAAGCGTCGCCAAAAAGTATTTCTGAGGCATTTAGACCAAAAGAGAATGGATTCTTACCCAAGAGTGCCAAAGAACATGCACCATATGGCTTTTCAAGAGGCCCTAAAAAGAGATAATTCTTCTCATTCGGCCTACAGTTTGCCCTCAAATTTTGTAGATCTCCGGTCATATGGTTGGTATTGACCTCCTCAGCTTGAATTTTTGCCTCATACATGGATATTTCCAGGTACAATGAAAAACAGCAAAAGTACTGGGAAAGGAAGATCACAACAATTACGGTTGCGATCAGATTGTTAAACACAAAAAACAAATCCAGCAATGAAGGCTGTGATTGAAAGATTATTACAGCAACGAAGGCTGCAAGAACAAATTCAGCAATAAGGCTGTGATTGGAAGAATATTGCAGCAATGATGGCTGCAAAAGCAAATCCACCAATGAAGGCTATGATTGGAGAAGATTATTGCAGCAATGAAGGCTGCACTGCAACACTATCCCAGGAAAAAAAAAACAAGCGTAAAGCTCTGATACCATGTAGAATTTAGAGAAAAGAATTGTGATAATTCTCATTACTTCTTGATCCACTATTACAAAGCTATTTATAGGACTATAATAAGTACAAGCTAAAGAAAAGACCAGATCTGAAAAATACAGCTAACAAATCTGAAAAATACAGCTATTGTAATCCCACATATTACAGGACCACTCCCACAAATTATGGGATACTAAGAAATCATTTCCTAACTAATAATTATAGCTATTCCTAAAA
The DNA here is from genome assembly GCA_019149425.1 of Psidium friedrichsthalianum. Classification (NCBI taxonomy): domain Eukaryota; kingdom Viridiplantae; phylum Streptophyta; class Magnoliopsida; order Myrtales; family Myrtaceae; genus Psidium; species Psidium friedrichsthalianum. The sequence continues at coordinate 2,159 of JAGVVM010006017.1, forward strand.
ATCAGGACCTAAAAATCAGCATAATTCAATACATATAATTTCATCCTTCATCGGCTGACTATCAAAATCCACTGATTCAGTAGTTAGAATTGTGAAAATGAAAATGTGAATAGAAACTACGAAAGCTTTCCTGATGACCTCTCTTTTTATGTTAAAGACTTCAAACATAATGCATTGAACTCTCATTCCCTTCATTGTCATCATTCTTATACAGCAATTTCCTAATCTAATGTCATGATTAGCATATTTCATCCCTTAATTGGGTCATCCTCAACCCATTAGATCATTTCATAGTATGATGTTATTCTAAGAGGCCGGGGGGGGGGGGGGGGAGGTGTTGGGAAGGGAAGGAGGCAAGTTAACAAATGTGAAACAAATACAATAGAAAGAGATGTTTCCATGAAGCACTAGCTGACCTAGAGGAGGCTGGTAAACCCCCACCCCCTCCTCCAGGCAGTCCAAAAATACTTCGTAGTAGTAAACAATGGAAAAATTGTTGAATACAAATTATATGTTACATACTTATGTTAAATTTGTGTCTCCCTCCCTCCCCCCCCCCCCCCCCCAAAAAAAAAAAAAAAAAAACCCTCAAATTCTTGGTCCACCGCTGCCATCAAGGATGTTAGATAAAGCATCGATTATAAAACGTTTGCTGAACTCACAAGCTAACGTATTGGAGCAAAAAAGTACGTTGAGAGTGGGATTCTAGTGAATGCTTCAACAGCCTATTGTCCAGTTTTGTGATTGGAAGTCCAGCCACTTGAAAGTGTTTTTACAAGGATATGGCAAAAAGATTGACGCATACTTGAGCAAGTACATCATTACACTATCGCCAACCTGCAGATAAGAATGTTTTCAGTTAATCCAAGGTCCCAACCATGATTATCTGACGTGGTCAAACACCAGAACCAAGAAGAGGAAGGCAGAAGAAGTTGAAAAATCCACAGATCAGAATCTTTCCATGACATACCCTTTCTAAGAGAACGCACCAGGCCGAAGAAGTCAGAAGCTCAACAGCAACACTAGAATGGTCATCCTGTCAACAGAAATTAAAATTTACTTGGTATAGATTCTTCATTCACAATATAACTCAACTAGAAAACTTATTAGGCTTTATTTTAAAAGAAACAATCGACAACCATAAAACAAGATATACTATCATGGATCCCAGCTTGCCAATAGGGAGAAGAACAGGTAAAAATTCATACCAACAATTTGTTAATCACCTAAGAATACATATTTTGACTTAATTATTTCCAAAACTGTGTGGTAGAGAGAGAGAGAGATGAAATATAAAATTGACTATTAACTCTGCCGGAAAAAAAAAAATTTTGACTTCCTGCAATATGGCAATAAGACTTTAGAAACAATGCGGTGTCACAAGTACTACACACATAAAACAACAAGTTCTTAATATAGTGGAGCATGGAACTTGAACAAAGCTGAATGTTTCTACTAGGAGCAAGAAAAACATGATTGCCTCCACAGTAAAGAACGGCTAATTACCTTACTATAGCCATTGGATATTACATTGCCGGAAGCTGAATTCTCAGAGCATACCATCTCGATGGTCCTCAATACAATCTACAGGACAATTAGGACTAGTTATAGCCAGCGAGAGATCCACCCTGCGCCAAATGCATATCCCAGAAAGCAAAAGCCACTGCGACGGGAAGTGATTGAAAGCTAAAAGCTGAAAGTCAGCACAAAAGGACAATTTGACTGATGACAACATTACAAGGCAAACCTTCAAGAACTAACAAAGTCGCTGCTCAAGACATTGCCATCCATACTTTTCGTATCTACGTAACTTCAATTCCTAAATATCCTATCTAAATGGAACAACTTCAAAACACCAAAATAAGAGTATAATTAAGTAAACGTACATAGTTGTTCATCTACAGTGGAGGGTAGTTTGAGGCCACACCTGACGTTGAGACCAGCGAGCGAGAGGACTCAAGTCGGAGAGTGGAGGCGCATCGTCACCGACGACGACGAAGCACCGAGTGAGGAGCTTGCGGTACTCGGATGGATCGTCGGGCCTGAGGAGGAACGACGCGATCGCCGCCTCTCCCCCGCCGCGGACGCAGCCGAGGCAACGCCTTCCCCCGCACCACCGGCAATGCTCCACCGCCGCCGACGACGGTGGTGGGGGGAGCAACTTGACGATGGTGTCGACGAGCGGCCGCGCGCGGTCTCGGAACAGCCTCCACAGAACACACGGCACTCGCCGCTTCTTCGGCATTTTTAGGAGGTGGCGGTCCGGTGATGCTCTCTTGCTCGGCTGAATCAAAAACAAGATCTTACAATACTTTCTGATTTCGGGAAAAGTACGCCGCAAATGCTACAACTTGTGTACAGAGTACACTTTAGTGCCAAAACTTTCAAAACGTTCACTTTAGTGCCAAGTTTTTTAAAAATCGTTCACTTTAGTGCCAAGTTTCATCTGAAAGATACGTGGCTCGCCGGAAAGCCTACGTGGAGGACGATGTGCCTCACCGAAGGCCGATTTAGCAATTTAAAGTGCAAACGACATCGTTGAAGCTGAATTTACCCAAACATAAACCCTAAATCCCCAAATTGAACCCTAAATTACAAACCCTAAATCTCCAAATTTAATCCTAAATTACAAACCCTAAATCTCTAAATTACAAACCCTAACCCACGGCGACAAGAGAAGGATGGCTGCGAGCGAGGGACGGCGGTGACCAAGGGAGGGCGACAAGCGAGGGAGGGCAGCGAGCGAGCAACAGGGACGAGCGAGCGATGACAACGAGGGAGGGACTGCTGCAAGCAAGCGACGGCTGTAAGCGAGTCATGGCGACAAGCAAGGGACAACGGCGACTCCACCAGAGGACTTCGGTTTCCACGGCCAACTGGAGACCAACGACGACGTCGTTTTTCATTTTCACCCTTGCACAAGCCACATTGGATGTCCACTGTGGCAATTGCTTCTAAAAATTTACCACATAAGATAATAAAGCAAATTGAAAAATTCATGTAATTCATTTGGCTAGATTTTGGCCGGATTGGCACTAAAGTGCACGATTTTCTCCGAACTTGGCACTAAAGTGAACGTTTTGAAAGTTTTGGTACTAAAGTGCAGGCCGTACATAAGTTGTGTCACTTGCGGTGTACTTTTCTCCTGATTTCTTATATCAGACCAAATATTTAAAAAAAAAGTTCCTGAATTTTTCTAAAGCACGTTTTTTCTTTTTCAATTTTTACTTTACATCTGAATTTTAATTTGGAAAAATTTCAAAAGGGGCTCGAAATATCTTTATTTTCTCAAATAAGAGGATGAAATTGATATTATTTCACATAAGGGCTCGAAATGCTATCATTATTTCAAATAAGGGCCTAAAATGAATATTGTTTCAAATAAGGGGTTGAAATGACCTTATCGGTCTCAAAAAGAAGCCTAACTCACCACTCACCAGTTGATAGAGACATTCTAGTCATTTAAATTTTTTTATTATTCTATTATTTACTTTTTCCTTTTTTGGTTTTCTAAAATTTAAAAAAAAAACTAAAACTAAAAAAAACACACGGCAGGGGTGGTTGCACTTTCGCCTGCGCATCTCTCTCTTCCTTTTTTCTTACTTTTCCTTTTTAATTTTTAATTTGATTTAATTAATAAAATTAAGTTAAAATTACATTTTGACAAAAATACTCTAGATTGGTCAGAAAATTTGATCGGTCTTCGAGGTCGGACAATTATTTGAAACAACCATAGCCACTTTGGGCCTTCTTTGAGATAATGATGATATTACAGGTCCTTATTTGAAAACAACATCCAATTCAGACCCTTCATTTGAAAAAATAAGAGCACTCGAGGCACTTTTTTGAAATTTTCCCTTTTTAATTTTGACCTTTAATTTGGTCCCTGACAAATTGGTTAAGGTACATTTTCATGCGAGTCTTTGTCTCGTGTTACGAGCTAGAACTAACTCAAAGGTGGTTCCAGTTTATTACAGTGAGTGGCCGAATTGTGGCTATATCATAGAACACATAATCGAATTGGGTTTACTTTAATATAGTAAACTTAAATAATTATGTGTTCGTGACAATATTAAATTACGAAAAAGAATTAGTTGTCGCTCGAGCAGCTACATTGGTTGGTTATCGTTGTACGTCGCCAGTCTATTGATGTTTCCCAACATATACTCGAGCATCCAATCACACACATAGCAATTTGGCAAAATACATCGGGTTTCGAGATCGACCCTAGGTTGGCCGGTTGAACTATGCTCATGCTGCACAGACCCAACTTAGATTTGGGTTCGAGCTCTGCCACGCATCTATCTTGACCCCCAATCTCAGCTTGAGCTCTCCATGGCGCCGAGCCCAAACCTAAGATATGCAATTGTGTCTCGACTTGAATATTCATACGCTTTTAATCTCGAATTATTTCAAATGATATATATACTTTTTTTATTAGTATAAATAATCAAAGTATAGAAGATCCAACTAACTTTTGTTATGCACTTTTTGCACTCCTTAGAGAAATATGCAAAAGCGCCGATCTAGATAATCGTGAACTCCAAACTCCATCGGTCCGCAAAATATTTCTAGGATGAACCTTTTTTAGGTCATATTCTAAGATGAACCTAAACTCAATAAAAGCTCTAGTTCTAAAGTAGGGATATGCTCACCACTTGATTCAAAAGCTCGGTAGCATCATAACAATCAGAAAATAATGTTACATACGACTGTCACTAGGGAGTCGGCATATTATTTAAGCTAGATTATAACTACATGATGGTAATCCTATACTCATTCTCATCAATATTCATACTCATTCTATTTTCTTTCTATTATCTTGGACCTCAAGTCTGTACCATCACATAACAGCTACTCAAGGCATATCTGGCTGCACAAGCGATACCATTTCGTGCATGAATCAAGGGACTCGTGTCCTCTCAACCCGTAGAAACTTATCTAAATGTTAAAACATCTCTCTTTTTTCAAAATTCTATGCACATACTCTAAGAGGAAAGCTCTCTGACGAATAGATCATGACATAAATATCCTCTTGAAAAGATGGGTTATATTCTTGTAATCTATAAGCACATAATCTCTCAATCTGGTATTTAATTTGTGTATCCAATGTATTCAAACCGCGAAATGATTTATGGATTAATCATCAGTAGTAAATTTTATTTGATGTATTCAGAGCAACATGAACATAGAAAGTAATTTGGAGGATGAAAAGGGAGGTATCTGACAAAAAACACATAGAGTCTGTGCTGGATTTTCTTTCTATTGGCTCTTTTCCTGGCCGGGGAACTTGTGCGGAATAAGTTGCTCTCCCTTGCTAGTGAAGACAGCAGCATGTATTTAGCAGAATTACAGATACCGAGTTCCGCTGCGCTTCTAAACAATTAGTCCTCTGTTAATATACCACCGTAAGCAAACACCGCAAAAGAGGATTACATCAATTTAGTATGATACGATCTGCAGCTCTGCCTTGAAGCAACAAAACATCAATAACTATTTTATGACTCAAAAGAATATGTTACAGCATCCATAATACATACATTTCCCTAGATCTATAAGAAACTCTTCTATCTGCAAGTTGACTTTCACAGACCCATCGGCCTTGTCCAAAAACCTGCCTAAAATTAGCAGCGACCAAGCTTCTGCTTCCCAAGTAACTAGCGGAGACCAAGTATATGCAGTAGGGACGGATACTCCACGGCCGAAGTGCCTGAGAAAATACTAACATCTCAACATATAATGTCCGTGCATTCTCGGCTTCATCCTTTGGAACTAGACTTGTGCACAAAGGATTTCATTCCATGTGTCTGGTAGGCCAGGTAGGCACCAGTGTAAGCAATCCTGGACACCATTACTGGCTTTAGCACTGAAGCGGGATATGTGTCCCTCGTCTCGCAATTCAGACAGAGCAGTTATATCCAGAATTTTCACCTTTGTACCCCTGACAGCACTCTGCACTACCAAATCATTTGATTCATCTTGCGAAACTATGCTTCCCTTAGATAAGGGGCTCATGTTATCACAGCTACCCCCGGTATTCCACTCTCCATTCAGGAAGTGCCTAGGTGAAATGGTTCTGAAGAAAGCTTTGAGACGTGGATGTGAAGGAAGCTGGGAGTCTACCCACCTAACAACACTGTGGACTGTGAAATTTTTGGCATTTCCAATTGCTGCCAGATTTCGGTCTTCATTTGGCCTGCCATTGACATACATGACCCACTTGTTTGCATTAAGCTTACCTCTGTTCCAATGATGCCCTGTGTTCAGAACAAGAACATCAAAGCTATCCAGAAATTTTCTCATGAAAGCTGGAGGACGGTCCAAATGCATAGCAACATATGTCGATGGATCAGTGATGTTTAAGGGCTCGAGATCACAGAGGCTGGCAGACCAGTAGTACAATATAGTCGTATTTGTACTTGGCAACCGAAACGCCCAACCATCAGACGAATGGCTCCAGGAGGAATGACAAGCCCATAATTGACTCCAACATCTTCAACATCAGAGCTCTCTTCTCCACCAGTCACCATACACATTAAAGATTGGAACTGCTGCCTCCCAAGTGAATCTCCTATAAATGCAATAGTTTTGTCCTGCATTCTGGAAGTAAAGAAGTTTCTAAGACTTCACAGGCAAAAACAAGCAAAACCAGAAAGATAAGCAGCAATGCAAAACTTTGTACCAAACTGTAAGATACTTATTTTCTGTTTTTCTTGTTTTAATCAGAAGGGATAGCAGAAAGAAGGAACCAGAGACCTTTTATACAATGACAGAAACTTCTATATGTGTAGGTAAAGCATATGATGATATCTGAGACAGAAATTATGATGTTAAACATCTTCATTCCCGTAGGCAAAATTTTCCGACTATATAGGACATAACAAATCTATTAAATATTCATGAATGCCAATAGTGCCAAGAGGAAGTGATTTTACACAAGAAGAATGTTTTATATGTAACATTGCAAACTAAGAGGAAGGTATATAAGAAAATAAAACCTTTTCAAGAATGAAGATCTCTCGAATTCAGGCATTTCACAATTTCCGGCTGCCACCGATATCCTTCATATGAAAAATCAGTTCTTTGCGTCAGCCTACATGCCCACATCTCTGACAACCACTGCTTGCATCCAAATCCCGAATACAATGGTCTGCTCTTGTCTGCAATCCATCTACCCTTAGCATAATTGCAGACTGCATCCATGAAGAAAAGCACTTGACTAAGATAAAACGCAGGAATCTAGTACGTTTTTATCAAAGCTACAGATTGTACATGCTAAGCTTGAAGGTTAAACTGGAGACTATGCCAATCAATAATGACAGAGATAAAAAGCCAAACCAATTTCCTGCAGAAAGCAAAATAGATCGACGTTTCTCACGTAAATCTCTCCCAGTGCTCATCATAACTAAATGGCTAGGAGAAAAACAACACCAACTTATAGGCCAAAACCTAAAGAAGTGTTTTGTCAAGGACTCCCATTTTAATTGTGCAACAAGCTATGTCTTAAATGTGCTAAACTTCAGCCAAGTAGACATGTTAAAATTAGCCGCACATATCACCACACGATAAGGCAATTCTTCCAACGGTTCCTATTTCATAAAGCATGAAACTTCAGTACTCTCAGGTGCAAAAAGAAAATTTTGTATGGGGTGACAGCAACACAGAAGATCTAGCTAGATAAGTCAATAATAACAAAATATACCATCAAGATGGCTTGTTCTCTCTTGCTCACATTTTATCTATGAACTGGAAGTTACAAGAAGTTCCTTGAAAGAGGGACCATCGTACAAACTCCTTGCAAAAACTCAGCCTATGGTCAACTGTCGCCGAATATCAAAAACTATGAAAAGTACCGCCTCCAGGTTCTATTAAATTGACATGGTAGCACTCAGTTCATGGCTTCCAGATGAGGTACAAGCAAATGCTAATCCATTGAAAAGCTAAAATGCAGTTGCATGAATGTTTCTTCCGATGAATTTTAGGCATGATCCATGAACATTAAAAGAGGCACAAGGATAAAAGTTATGACCAAAAGACTCTGTAGATCCCAAATACTTTTCCTTTATGATGACTCAATCATTGCAAATTTGATCAACAATTAAATCATCAATAAAGAAAACTACCTGTCCTTTTGGAAGAGGACTTCCTCTGTCGAGTGTCATTTCCTTTAGGAGAGAGTGCAGAAGCAAACTTCTCTATTACCACATTGTCACTACCTCGTTCGGCTTTTCTTGATATTTTTGGTGTAACATTTGCATCTTCTTCCTCAGTATGCTCGTTATGATGTGCTGATACCATCGAGTCATTTGGTATATCAAAAATGAATTCTGAGTAGTCCCAACACCACCACCAAAACAAAGGGAGAAGCAAGAAAGAAAGCCTTGTAAGCAAGTTGACAGAAACAAAAATAAACAGAACCCAAGTTACCAATGTTTAGAAGTCCGAAAGTTAGGACAAATAAATCGAGATTCACGATAAAGTCCTATCCAGCCTATTGAGAACAGTCACATGCTAATGCCTATCTAGAACATCACCAGAAATGTCTCATCTAAGATGCAGTGCAGTGCCCATCCTACGTCACTATGTTGGAGAATTTAACAATAATGAGGAGTTTGAAGCAGTAACTCAGAAACCACCTACTTGAAGCTTGAAGAGACTTACTAATATTCACTTTTCTGGGAGCAAATTCTTCAAATTGTTTCAGTTTCCTCCCGAAAGATATAAGCGTGAATAAATAACCATTCACATCTCTTCTAATCATTTGGCAAGAGGAGGGATCTTAATTCAGCTATAATTGATAATTTTTCCTCTCGCATTTGCTTCCCAGATTACTGTATCCAGATGGGGCGACCATGCTTCCTCTACCAGAATCTAACTGACAGAAAAAGTTTCACTGTGCTTTATGAAACAATTCCACAGATAAGCTTTACAAGATTGGAGAGATTATGAGAAGCCTAGGATTGTCTGCTTCAGTTTCAACTAATAACTTTGTTTTTTTTGGGCAAAAAGTTTCAATTGTAATTCAACCTTCAATTATTAATCAGATCAAATCCCACCCAAACAGAGACAGGAAGCTCAATTGTTACTCGTCCTTTGGGCTGCAGCAGAAACTGTAGAGTGAAATACTAGAAAACAATTTTATTAAGTTCAAAGTCTTCTATTGCCAAAATGATATCCCAATCTACTTCAAGTAGCCATATATAGTGTCCTAGCTAGTATATTGTGAAAAGTACAGTCTATTGCAAACAATCATGACATTTTCAAAGCCAATTTCTATCTACCATAATTTTCCCTTATATAGCACCTCTAATTTAAAAACACAACATCCAAATACACCCGTGCATGTGGTCCACGTGCATATGCACTGTGTTGCAGCAATATGCATGTACGTGTTTGCCTGAGCTCTTTTGGCAACATATATCACTAAGTCCATATCCTAGGTTAGTCATCTATATCTTCTTCACATGCCTCTTTACTCTTCCAACAAGCAATTCTGTTGAACATCACTGAATTTGACTTACACCTAAGATCTTCAACTGCAGTTTGTTTCTTGTATTGAATACTATCTTTGTTATCACCGACAGAGATGCTGCTTCAGATGACTCTGCCCAATGAGATGCACAGCTACACTTAAACATCTCAAGCCCTGGCATTGTACTTAAAGCTTATACCTATGGCACACTTAGCAAATGAATAAATCTCCCTGAGAACAATTTTCTGGAGTTTTAACCAATTCCACTAACATAAATTCCCTCTAAATTTCTTTCATAACAAAATCTGTCCAAGTACATTAGGATTATAGAGAACAAAGCAACAGAAAACACAATAGTAATTCATTGTGAGATTAGAGCATGCTCTTCATAAATGCCTAAAGTCAGGAAAAAAAAAAAGGTATGAGGTGAAGATTAAGAAGATATTGGGGTGCATTTAGAACAAAAATTCTTCTGAACAGTAGGCTGCTAACAAGGTGCCAATCCTTCGACATGCAATGATTGTTAGAAGCAAATAAAGAAAGTCTACTGCATTGTACTTCAATTGAACAAAATGCAAAGCAATGTGCTCCGACAGACATTATAGAACTTCCCTTGCCCTCAAAAGCTCTCATCTTTCAATTTTCCAATCGATAAAAGAATTAAGCCATTTGCTCTAAGGAAGCAATTGAACTTCCCTTGCCCTAGAAGCTTATTCTTCCTCTATTTCCATGAGGGGAAAGAAAGTACAATGCAAGGTGAAAGAAATTATGATGCATTGACATAGTACTTCCATTTCTCCGGACAAGCATGTAATCCATGCCAAGCTCACAATCTCTCTACTATAACTACAAGGCACCCACAAAATCGTCGGAATTGAAAAGAGGAGGAACAGAATAGCTGGATTGCAAAGAAAAAATGAGACCCAACCCCCTAGTGGCATCTAAACACAAGACTTCCGGTGAAAATTATCATGCGAGAATCAGTAACTACCGCTAAATGAAAAGATTCAACAACTTACCTGACGATGACAACAAAAACTGATCTTGAGCAGACCGAAGGGTGCTTATAAAAGGATTCTTCTCCCAAATCCATAGTAATACAGTCGCAAAAAGAAGTGCTATAAGACCTAAAGAAATTTTCTTCCCCTTGGTCTGTACGAGTTTGCACCTTTCATTTTGCTTATGCACTAGCAAAGGCACATCTCAATTCCTTGGACATCCTTGGCATCAACATTTTAACCAGAGAAGCCAAGAAGCTGTTCAGCAAAAACTCAGCAAATGTCACAAGTAGTCATTTCTCTCCTTCCAGAAATACAATCTGTAGATATAAGCAAGGAAAAGATGAGTATGGAGACATGAATCCATGAAGCTATTGCATGTGCTAGAAACACAGACGGGCATATATACACATGTAGCCAATGCGGCAATGTGGTTGAATGGACTGACTGATATTTGGCAGAGTCAAAGCCGATATTCATCCACATTTATCAAGAAACACAATGCAGACTAAAACCCGATAAGCACAAGAAAAAATAATCACGCATCTTGATGCTGGGAAGGGAGAAAATTTACCAGCTCCGTCATACATACTTTCTAGCCAATCAACCCACCCCCACATTTGCCCATCATCAAGCTAAGGAAAGAAACATGCCTCATTCCAACGCATAAACGCTTTTAGAAACACCATACCCCGTTTGTATAAGTTTAACAAATTGCCCAAGAATCCACAAATTCCGACTCAAAACTATCAAAGCGACAACGGAAAGAACCAACAAAGCCACAACATTGCAACCGCTAAAGGAAAAAAGGTTCCGAAAACAAACAACCGCCGAAGAAGATTGCAAAAGCAAGTCTTTGATGGAAAGAACGCAGTCATAGCAATCCAACCCGTATCACAGGACATCGCCTAAGAGATTCTTTCGAACTCGTGACACGCGAAAACATTCTCTTCAATCAATCGAATGCAAGGATCAAGTGATCAACCGAAAGCTGAATAGATCTCAGGCAATGCAATTCAGAGTTCTTCAAAAATACTGAAAACCCAAAAGGGAAGAAGAAATTTCAAAAAAAAAAAAAGAGAAGCTTGTACCGAACAAACCTGCGTCCGTTCTCGCTTCTCGCTCTCGATCAAGCGCCGTGCTCCGATGAATCTGCGGGACAACCTTTTTTGTGGTGGCGAGGTACAGAGCATGACATTTCATGCGCTCAGAAGAGAGGAGGAGAGAGGAGGAAGGAAGAAAGGGGGGGAGGGGGAAACCGAGTACGAACGAAGCTATTCTCATCAACTCCATGAATCCATCGGAGATCTGAAGTCCAGGGCTGCGCAGGGGGGAAGTCGCCATTTCGAGAAAAATGCAGGGCCAGTTTCGTACATCTGCTGCGAGTTCCGAGTCAAACGTTGACTTGCCACCCCTTGTTGAGACACGTGGGGTGATCCTAGTGGGTGGCGAAGGCGATTTCAGTTGCGAAGGAATATGGTCCCTGTGGCGGATTTAAATATAGTATCTCGGTTAGCTACTTTGTCATGTCTTATTTTTAGTACTAAATTTGATTATAACGGTTTCGTGCCTCTTAGCTTTTTTTAAAAAAACTTGCCTTGAATAAGTCTACCTCGGACGGATGTAGGCAACCAGCCTAAACCTAGGAGCCGCTAGCCATCGCCGGGCTTCAGTGAGGGCCAACAACCCTTACTATGTCAGGGCAAGGCCTCGCCGACCCTAAAAGATGGCTCATAAGACTTGCTACGATTAGCATCGCCCAAGTCTTGGGCATCTGGGCTGGATGCCCAGATTTGGGCAAGCCTTGCCGGCTCCACAATGAGGAGCAATAGTGGCGGCACCCATGAGCCCCTGTTGTTCTCTCTTTCATTTTGTTTTCCATTTTTTAAATAAAATTTTAGGCTTTAATAGTTTTTAATCCAAATTTAAGTAAAATTTAAAGAAGGAAGTAATAAAAAATGCAACTTAAGAAAAGAAAATAATTTTAAAAGGCAACCTAGGAGAGAGAAAATAATTGAAAAATGCCACATTACCATTTTTCGTTAGGCAACTTGACAATGTTAACAAAAGGACTCGATTACACTAATTTGACAAGTTTTAAAATTTGATTGCTCTTTTTAAAAGTTTTAAGATTTGCAGTACACTTGTCCCTTTTATTATTGAACTTTTCCACCCAGTCTATGCTAGATTTGCCTAAGATATAATTCATTATGCACAATGCATGACTTAACTTCGTTATTGAGAATTTCTTCTAACAAACTGCTTTAAGGTCTGTTTGCTTTGAAAAAAAAATGAATGATTTGGAAAATATTTCCCTAAAACAATCACTCGTATTAATGATAACTTTTTCTATTGATAAATTATTATACGCGATACAAGCAATCATTTTAGGAAAATATTTTCTAAATTATATATTTTTTACGAAACAAATGGAACTTTGATTTCTAAAATTAACATGCATAGAATATTTAGATCGCGCGTAGAGTGCAATGCTGACCGAATCATTCCATAAAAAAGATACTTCAATTGGATGCTTTGCAAAACCATATTGTTGCAATAACAATTTATCTCGCTTGTGATACCCCAAGAGTTAGGGAGCTTATCATACATTATACTCCATAATTTCGCAAAAAAAAAACTATTTGATGAAAAAAATTTCTTAGTAATAATCGCTTATATTGCTTAATATAATTAGTCAATAAAAATATTTTCATTATCAATTTTTTTTTATAAATGATGAAAATATTTTTGGTTGATTCATTTTTATATGTAATACAAGCAATCATTTTTAGGAGAAATATTTTTTCAAATCATTTTGGCAATGCTACTACATCATATCATTTCTTATCTAGCATAAAGTCATAAAATTGATAATCTAATAGATGATATTTAGACATTCTAGTGAAGTGGTCCCAACAGGATCGGACAACATCGTAACATGTATTGACTATTGAGTGCCTCTGAGGTAAGCTTAATCAATCCGTTATTGTACACGAATAATAAATAGTGATCTAAAAAGCTTAAATTATTAGATGAAGACATGTTTTAATATTTAAATATTCTATCACTCCGTACCTAGTACTAAGCGTGAAATTAGATGAAAGGGTGGCTTAATATTTAAACATTCTAGCCCTAAATACATTTATATGCCTGTGCACGAGAGCTTATAATTTTCTAAGATGTGTTAAGCATGTTGCATCTTCTAACCTACTTAATAATCATGTCTTGGTCAAATTTCGAATTCATGACCAAATTAGTCAATCCATGCTGTTCGGCTTGACTATGATACGAAATTAGAAATTGCCCGCCCAATTCTATGTGATATGAGAGTCGACACCACATACTGTAACATCGATTCTTAGTTAATATCCTAAAAACTCTTATCTTTCATGTTGTTACGTATTACAAGTCACGTCGAGCTTTTGTTTCCATCCTATTTCAGTAGTATTTCTACATTTCTCTATTTTTATTTTTTAATTGTTTAATGGCCTTGTCTGCTCAACCGGAGGGATTGGACTCATATTGGTAGCCGAAAGCAATTCAGTCGTCCGACTTGGGTTTGGAAACTAAGGCCTCACTCACAAGTTGTGCATTTCATGAACTTGCACGGAGTAGATGAGAATTTGGGCAAGGCCGACAGATTCTTGGCTGCGTAATAGCCCATGTGGTGTCTAGTGAGCTAAGAACACCAAGCTAGCGCCTTCCCTTTGAAGATTTGTTCCTAAGAATAGTATGACGAATCGAATCCTCACATTGAATCGTACAACGCTCATTTTAGCTCGGGCATCTAGTCCCTCAAACCAAACATGCAAAACGCTTTGGCACAATAACTAGTTTTGGCCTGCCATGGCCTCATCAAGAGAGTGGTATCAGATCTCGACTAGTTTGTGCATAAAAGTCAACCCTGCCTTCAGAGATCCTCTAAGACGACATTATTCGCTCCACACCAGAACTCTTAGCACAAATCCCCTGACGTCACTCCTACAAACTAGTTGCATAATTCCTTCTGCATGACTCACTTTTCACGTCGATGTCACGAGACTCCACTCTTGACTCACAAGAGTACGTGAGAATTCAATCCTCGAAAATTTCATGCAGATGAAAAATGTTAAATGTTTTCCTTCCTGTCATCGATCACTTACATCACCTACAAATTATCACCTTAGATTTTTTTTTTAGAGCAATGTGGTCAGACGTTGCTTGAGCAAAGAATGTTACGCTAGGAACTCTGAAAGCACATGTTAAGCACCTTGATAGAGCAAAATTATTGTTTTCAATACACAGCCTTTCCCGAGTTAAAAGTAATTTGTACAGTGAAAATGAGATAATTTCTCATTAGAGAATTGCCCATAATATTAAATTCTCGAGGAAAAAAAAACAAGAATAAAAGAACAAGTTCATGCACGTACCCAAAAATCCAAGATCCCTCGACAACGACATAACTTGATGCCCATCACGACTTCAGCAACACCCAAGGATAATCATTTATAACTAATTTATTTGCCAAGAATAATAAAAATTAAAACATTTAATAAGCATTTGGTGCTTTACTTGCACTTCGGGGGCGGTGCTCGTGCTCGTGCACGTGCAACGATGCAAGCACGTGGGCATGGGCACGCGTTCTCGGATCTGCACCGACACGCGACGTCGTCGCTATTTTTATTTTTATTTTTTATTTTACGATCTTTCCCGTCCAAATGTTGTTTGCTTTTAAAAAGCATAAAGACTCAAGAAGTCAAAATATCAATCTAAATATATTCTTAGACTGCATTTAAATAGGAGGAAATTATGTTGCTGCCCGACGAGGGACATAAAGAAATAGAATAATTAACAGGAGATTTTTGTACTTATTCTCGTCAAAGTAACCGTCAATGTTGACTATTTACAGTGCAGTTGGGTGGGAAGTTGACGGATTTCCAATTTAGGAACTGAAAGTCACTCCTTTGTTTCTCACGAATCGCCCGCAAACTGCTCTGGGCGAGGGTCACTTGCGGAGGTCAAAGGCGTATAAATAATTGGTTCATTTCATTTGTATTGCAAGCAGTTTGATCTCTATGTTCGTGCACCTGAATTTCAAAAATAGAAGTCGGATTATAAAAGCATAAAGACTCGAGAAGTAGAAATGTCAAAAACAATAATCGCTATAAACAAATTCTTAGATTGAATTTAAATAGGGAGAAATTATGTTGCCGCCCGACAAATGACGTAAATAAATAGTATAATTACATGAGACCTTTGTAATTATTCTCGTCAAAGCAACAGCCAACGTTAACCAATTACGGTGCAATTGGTTAGGAAGCCGACGAGTTTCGAATTCAAGGATCGAAAGTCACTCCTTTGTTTCTCATGAATTACCTGTGAAATTGCTCGGGGCGTGGATCAATTGCACAGGTCAAAGGCCCGTACGTAATGGGTTCATTTCATTCGTATTGCGAGGATGCTTCATACGCCTCTAGGTAGTTGGATCTATATGTCAGTGCCCCTTAATTTCCAATTTACAAGTTTTTTAAGATTTCGAGATACTCGAAAATAAGAATAAAAGTAAAAGCCGACGAAGATTTTTTTTTATGGTAAAAAACGAAAAGGTTTATTTCTCTTTTTATTTGCAAAACAACGTCGTCCTTTTTTCGCTATTATTATAGAATATAATACAAGGTCGTGCTTTGACCGTAGCTGGCAGCTGTCGATGGAAAATGCCCCACTTTGTTTTATTCGACTCAGATATAGATCTTACTTTAAGGTCTACCCTTTCTAGATTCCCTGCCCAATTCAAATCGAAGTTTCCTTAAAGTACAAATATAGCTAGGTCTAACAACCGCTAGTCAAAGTGTATTTGTTGTTAAAAAACCAGTGAGTACGTGAATTATAAAATAATGGAAAGATTTATTGACTAAAATACTCAATTTATGTTAGGAATCGACACATAATCACAACGAAGTAAGGCGTAAAAGCAAAAAAAAAATTGACACAAGATTTTATACTGGTTCACCCTTAAACTAGGACTATGTCCAGTAGAAGATTTAATTATAATTAGCATATTGTACTTTTCATTACATCTCTCGATTATAAAAGAAAAAAATTATATACAATAGTAGCTATTCATGAACCAAAATCCAAACTATCAATGAAAAAATATGAACTCAAACTATAAAAACCTTCTGGTGTCCAAGGGCGCTGCCCCTTGAGATTCTCATTAGGGTAGCTTCCTTGGACCCCAACCTGCTCACCAGGGTGTAGGACCCCGTACTTTCGTGTCGTTGGGGGTACGAACCACTCTATAATAATTTACAAAGGAAATGTATAATGATACTCATGGGATTACATAGATATTTCAAGATGTGAAATTTTTGGTAATATTATTGTTGGATTGAAAAAATTCAGAATTTAATATGAGAACATATGAGAGGTTAGATAAAATTATTTACTGACTCGGTTGCCCATGAATTTAGTATTTGTTGAGCAGGTGATTAATGACACCTTTTTTGAAGAAGAATAGATTGAAATCCCACGAAAGTGGAAGGCCCCCTATGGTTTACATTATGTTACTTTTACTGGATTGGGGGAGTAAGTCAAAGTAAAAAAAAAAATCCATGTAATTTCAGAGATAAACTGGATCGAACAAGATAACTCTTTATCACTGAGTTTTATATGCACACACGACCTCCCAACAATAAATAAAATTGACTGATTCTAAGATAAAGGATAGGGAAACTCGGCGCGGCTATTTCGCTATTTTTGAACAACTCGAAGTTGGGCCATTGTTTCAAGCTATTACAATAAGAAAATAATGAAAAAGCTGGATTCAATTTTCAAATTCTCCTATCGAAAATAGGATTGAGAGATAAATATTATTCAAACCATTACTATATAATAACTCATTCTTACTGCTCTTCGGCTTTGTTTGTTTCGTGAAAGATAAACGATTCGCAAAATATTTTCCTAAAACGATCGCTCGTAGCACTTGAAATAATTAGTCAATGAAAAATGCTTTATCATTGACGATAATCTGTCTAAATATTTTCGCGCATAATAATTTTTTTTATTCATTCATTTTTATAAGCAATACAGAGAATCATTTTTAGAAAAATATTTCGAAAATCATTCATTTTTTTGCGAATAAATGTATGTATATACCGATTTCAAACGACAATATTAACTTCCTTGGGTCTCGGACTACAATTCTTTGGTCTTCCATCCTTCTCCTTCGCCTTAATTTCGACCGAGGTGCGCACATCGCTTTCCGCCATTGCGGTTGCTCCTAAATTTTCGGTTAAAAGACCGCAATCTTCGTCGCCATCTGACCTCATTTGCCGGAAAATCTTTATCTAATTGACCGCGCATGGCGGTGACCATCTAAGGGTGAATTTGTAATTCTCCACTCTCCAACGCTGCGTGCAATGACCACACAATATGGCAACCATTAAAGATATTCAAATAATTTCACGCACATCAAATCCTCAATATATATATATATATATATATATATATATATATATATATATATATTCATATATGATCTCAAAAACTTTGCAACCATATAGAGGGTACATTACTTACGAACGACATCAAAATGTCCAACCCATTCAATATCGAACTCGAGACGTCACGACCGTACTTTTTTATAGACCATTGTTTAGAATATTTGCTTAAGTAGGTTGACCCAACCCGATCGAACATCGTATAACTCGTGTTCCTAACATGAATCGCGATGACTGATTGCATCACGACGCTCGTTTTTTAACCGTTCTCAGCACATGCTCTTGTCGGGAAAAAAAAAAATCGCCTAACCTAATCAAAAGTTAGATAACTCATGCCCTTATCCGCTCTTGATGGGCCGCTGTAATGTTAACATCAAGCTCTAGATAGATTTGTGAGTTTGGGAAACATGCTATGGCGGAACCTTAAGAAATATCACTACGTGGGTGGCGTGAACTATCTAACTCTTACCAAAATTGGATGCATGACGCTACACTACCACATTTTCTTCATTAAACAATTAATTTAAGAAAATTCTTAACATCGAGGCAACGAAAAAGAAAAAAAAAAATCCTCCATCGGTCTACATCGGCACTAGCATTCCAGTGTGATCAATTTTCTATTTTTATCAGCAAAAAATAGAAGAGTTAATACCACGAAAAATCTCGACTGGTACAGATATGACAAATTTACTCCGAACTGATTTTTTGACCACAAAAAATTTCAAATTGATACACCTATAACAAGTTTATCTCAAACTGATTTTTTGATCACGAAAAAACTCTAACTGTTGCACCTATGAAAATTTATTTTAAACTAATTTTTTACTACCAAAAACCCCCATATCTTATCTTATCTTGTCTTATCTTATCTTATTGCTCCTAGTCCTACGTCCTACTGCTTACACGCCGACTTTTTTGTTTTTGAGAACTTAATGCTTCATACTTCCGCCCATTTTACCATACGTTAGTTTTTGTTAAATTGTTAGCATTACAACGAAAATCTAAATTGGTATGCCTATGATAAACGGATGATAAAAAGCTTAAACTGGTAACACCCTCAATTGCCACGCATTATCAAACGCACAATTTGACAGTAAAATGTAATGGAAATCGACATATTGTAATGTGCTAATTTGGGGCTTGGTTGATAATAAAAAAAATTTCGCTTGACGTAAATTTATCACAAGTGTGCCGTTTTGAGATTTTTTCATGATATTAATCCAAAATAAAATGCATGGCAGCCATTTTTTTTAATTTGCATGGACGAGAAGCTATATATATTCCAAGGGCAGCCTAACTATAGATCAGACCACTGCTACTTTGTTCCCTAACCGGTGTAGGGATTAAGATTCGAATTTATGATGCGATGATCCTCATGTCGATCCAATGTGACCATTACTTGCACCTTTGCTTGAGATAAGCTTCCACAGAAGTATTTCAATCCAACCAGCCATTCATTCCTAGCCCTTAAATTCCAACCTGATAAATAACATGAATTTCACTTAATTGGCACTGCCAAAATCATGCTCCCTTTTCGAGGGAAAAAATAGAACAATTGGTCCCCAAGTGGAAGACTAAAATTAAGTGGCACCCTTCAATTAATTAACACCTGATCGGATCGTCATATCGCTATGATAGCTGAATTTTTTGGAGCATAGGTGACCACGCCGGGACACATGTTGGATTTTCTCGAAATTTGTAATAATTGAAGTACCACAAAGATAAGTATAGGGTTTAGTTTTCAACAACATGGATGTTCATACCCAAAATTTTATATTATTACAAAGTAACAGAAAAATTAGGATAAATTGGAGAAAAAATAGTACATTAGCTTTCTTTTCAAACTATCATCTTTCCTCGCTCTACTAAGACTTGAATCTAAATCAAGTTTATGCACATTCGCTTGTCTTGTGGATTATTGCTCTTTTGTATGTGCATAGTAATCTCCTCTACCGGTCAATTTAAGTGTTTTTTGATTTGGACATTCTAAGACGATATAAAAATCAAGTTTTGCCCCTAATTTTATTTCACATGTGCACATCATATGTCTTACTTTATAAACACGATGAGCACTTTACGAATTTCAACATTGAGACAGGAAAGATGTTGGATATTTGAAATTTAGAGAAAATCATGGTCTCGGACACAACTTGATCGCAATCTAAATCGAGAAGATAATCTCAAATGTTAAAGGCAAAAAAAAATTAGAACTCGAATTACATTTACCTCACTATAATAGTCGCTTTCCGGGGCTGTATTTTTCTGCTTTCCTAAATTACCCTCGATGAATTCGGAGGTTTCTTCTCTGGTGGGTGTGTGGCACAATACGCCAATTCTCATCCACCCGAGTCCAACCTTGCCTGGGGGGGGGGGGGGGGTCTCTCTCCGATCTCTCTCTTGTGCTTGAGAGAGAAAGAGAGCAGAGATTTTTTTTGTAACCATTTTGTCATCGGCCGTCCCTCAATCTCTCTCATTAGCCCTCCAAACCATCAGGCCCCAAATCTAGAAGCCGGGTGAATATCATCCCACTCTGCGATCCCGCAACGCGGTTTCCTTCGCTCCCCCCTCTCTCTCTCTCTTCGTCTCTGTGATTTCTTGAAAATATTGCTGGGTTTTTTAAACTCCATCTGACGACAGCTCAGAGAGAAGAGAAAAAAGGGCAAAAAGGGAAAAATCCGTCTCACAATTCTATAAGTATAACCGAATCGCTGATCCTCCCCCCCATGACCGCACCAGGAAAACTGTGATTGTCAGTTAGCGCTCGTCCGCCTGTCTCTCTTCAGACGCAGATCGGATCTCGGTTGTCTTGGGTTTCCTTCTCGAGGTGGTACTAATTGCTTTAGATTTATTCTTTCTCTTGATCTTTTACTCCAGTGGGCATGTGGGTAGGCAACCTTTCTGCGGATCTGAAACGGGGTTTGGTTTTATGTTTGTCTTGATCTATTGTTTGCGGGGTCAGAAATCGCGGGTCTCTGAAAAATCTGATCTTGATCAGCATTTCGTGATAAGCTCGCATTTTTTGGATTTTTGATATGTTTTCTTGCGATTGGGTTGTGATTTAGGCGTAGATCCGGGCGGGTCTCTGTGTCTCGTTAATTTTCCCGGTTCAATTGGAGTGTGTGTTTGCACAAACAAGCTGCTTTTGTGTGGCATTGAGGGGTAATTCTTGGGTTTGCCTTCTTTATCTTTCGGTTTTTAAGGATAACTTGCTCGGTTCCCCTGTCTTCATTGGTCCCTTGAAGGTCCTTTCGATATGATTTGGTCTTTGCCTTCTGTTTGTTTCGCTTGAAGGAAGCTTTGGACATTGCCATCTTTTCTTAATACCAAGATCTTTACTCATGATATTTATAGTTTTGGAGGATTGTGAATTTATTTGCTTGCTAAGCAATCAAGGAATCGCGTTGATCCAATTTTTCTTGAGGAGACGGAGGAGACGAGGAATGAGGGGGGGATGACGGGAACGTTCGCGCGCGGGACGGAACGGAGAGAAAAAAAAGGGCAGGTTGACGGCGAAGCGGGATGGTCGCGACTCAGTGGGGCTCAGAATAGGGGGTAGGCCGGGCTTAGTCCTCGAGTAGGGCAGAAGGGGCGAGCCGACCGAGTTGTCCCCGGGTGCCCGAGAGAGCGGACGCAGTAGCCCGAGAGGCGGCCATGCAGGGGAGCGCAGGGTGTGAGGTAGGGTGGGGGGGGAGTTGAAAAAAAAAAAAAAAAA
>JAGVVM010006018.1:0-18534 GCA_019149425.1 Psidium friedrichsthalianum
AAGACATCTCCCCACGATGGAATACTCCTCCCTCCTACATCCCTGCACTTCCGGAACAGAACAAACATTCCCGTCAAGCCTCTCCTTCCGCAGACTACATTAGCACACATAAAGTATATAAACCCAACGCCAATGTCTAACTGCATTCAGATGCTAATATAATCATCCTTGGACTTGTCTAGCCTATCTATTAATTTTCCCTCAAAGTTGGGATGGGGACCTCGAAAATTCCATATCAACACATTCTCCCTCGTTCACTTTCCTTGACACAATTCCCTACTACAGGAGAACCTTAAATGTGCGCTGTCTTTCCTCCACCGTTTCTATTTTCTACGTTACAAGTCTCCCTTCTCACCCTCTTCAGGCCACAATTCTTTTCCTTCTACCTAGAGCTAACAGCTCACTCGTGCAGCCAACAAAATCACTTCTTTACGTCCAACCACCGACACATTATCTTAGCCCTTGTCCTTTCTAAATGCTTCCCTAATGGGACTAATCTATCTCATTCCAAATTAGAAATTTTACCGAGCTAATCCAACCACCGAAACCTCTAGGCTCGGCGCAACTTTCTTAATATCAGTTCCTACTCCTGCTCTCGCGCCTCCTCCTTCCTCCCCGCCCCTCTCCCCTACCCACCACTACGCAGCACTAGACTTCGTCTCTCCCTGAACTGAATCCAGCAGCATCAAAGGCGTGCAGACTTTTCCTAGTTTCTCTCCTCAATCGACTCAATCAACAATGCTCCACTTCGCGCCGCCTCACCAACGCATTCCATTTTCAACCGACATCAATCAGGGGCACCCCGAACTAGCAGAGCAGAGGTTCTGCAACAAAGGAGGGGACTCACAGCGCTACCATCACCATGCAGCTACTCTTTGGCCACCTTCAAGGCAACACCAAACCTAGGCCACTAAATATTTCGTCTAACTCAGGACGCTTAGTTGGTTTCTATGGCAAGGAATTGGAATCCAATACACAGAGGAAGAGAAGACAGCTCGCGTGCACCCCTCACATTTCAAAAGTCTTCCCTTCACGCTCGAATAGCTTAACGCCCCCGCACAATACAGTCGCCCTTAATCTACGCGTACGAAGTCGCGACCTCTTTTTACTTGCATACCCCGGGCACCACCGGACGGACAACACCTCTCAGCCATTCAGCAACTCGTTGCGAGCCACATTGGAAGGATTAGTAAAACGGCTTAGAAAATGGCTTGCCTTAGTTGTCGTCGCACCCGAGCTCGTGTTCGTAGATGGCCGCGGAAGCGTCGACGTCTGGTCGGAGAATAGAAGCTGGACGGGAGAGAAGAGCCGGTGTCGCGTCCTGGTGATATCGTCGAGGAGAGGAAAGAAGGGAAATAAAAATGGGTCTGCTCTCTTTGTTCTCCCTTAATGACGTCCACGAGAACCCAAAGGAGAAAACTTGGGTGCTGCTGGGCCGATTTCAAAGTCCTCACGGTTGGGCTTGTCTCAATGGCCTCTCGGTTGAGCTGGGAGGTTGGGGAAAAATATTGGCCCTTTCTGGGCTGAAATTGGGCCTGACGCATGCCGGCTGGTCCATAAGCACCAGTAATGGAGGCCGGGTGTTTAGCTTATCTGGGCCACTCACATGCCGGCCCACGAATTAGCTGACAGTGGGCTCACTTTGGGCTGCTGAGCCTCTAATTTAGGTCTGGTGATCCACGGATAAAGGCAAGGAGCCCTCCATTGACCGGGCCACGCCGTTCCTAATTGGGCCGGGTCCCTTCGTGGCTACCAAATTTATCCCAATTGGGCAGAAAAACTTACATGGGCTGGGCCCACTCGCCATTCGACACACAGTCCGCCGCATTCAACTACCTCGTCCAAATCGAATCATAATTTGTTCGGCCCAAATCAGCTTTCTAATCTATTTCGTCCATTCCTCAACAATTAGAACTATTTAAGCGAGCATTACACACAATCCCCTTGGCCTAAACTTAGCAAACGCAGATATTCAATCCCCTTGCCTTACTTATTGGGAACAAATTTTGGCGTCTAGCTAAATTCTTATTTCAAGACCGAATTTCAGCATTCAGCTAAATTCTTATTGAAAACATCAAGCTTTATCGCCTCTACTACCAAGATAAGGTGTTATCTTACCATTTTAAATATCCCTTATACAAAAGGAAAAAACTCATCAAAACCTCAAATATGCCTATTGTGACATATTTACCTAAAAAATTTTCTATGACACAAAAAATCTCAAACATGTAAATGTGCAACATATAGACCCTTTGTTAATGCTTCATCAACAAGGGCCATTAAAAATCTGCATATATGGTCACTAGGAAGCAAATAGTATCGACATGGCGCTCGCATGGTTTAAGTGAAATAAAAATGACATTGCTTTGGTTAAAAAAATCATCTAACAGAATCTTAACGGATGGTAAATGTTTCACATAAGTATAAGTTCATAATTTTTTTTTATTTCATAAGGAAAATGGATTTTGTAAATATGTCACGGCAAGTACAATTTAGGGTATTTCATATCACAAAAAATGTTCAGGGTTAAGTGTCACAGTGGGCTTAATTTGGAGTTTCCTTTTGTGACTTTTTTTTTATTGCTTGTGCAATTTAATTGTACTTGCCATGGATATTTATGGAAGTAACGACCTGCATGTAAATTGCTTCTTGCATCGGTATTGATTTGAACCATAAAAAAAAGAGAATACAAATTGCTGGGCTTGTTAGATATAGCAAGGAATATAGCATTATGAAATGTCTAGGTTCATCGTAGAAACCGCGCAGGTTGGCTCGTGTTTGCCTTTTTCTTTTGTTCCATCCACAGAAGTCTTTGCAGCATCAATAAGCATCAATGAAGTTGGAATCTTTCTAGGCATTAACCAATCGGTGTAATCCCTGTTAATTTTATAAAAGAAATATGAAGAAAAAGTGAAAATAAAAATTTTCAAAACAATGCGAAAATGAAATAGTTAGACATTGTAATAAAATCGCTTACTCCTTTCAATTTTTCAAATCATACTTAGTAACGCTTAACAAATGTCCAATTTTCTTCTGTTTATTGATGTAAACCGATTCTTATTTCCTTTTTAATTTTCGTAATGGTCTCCGAAATGTTCATTCGACTATTAACACTCTAACACCGTGTGATTTGCGATGATATACAAAGATATGAACAATGGTAAGAACGATTGTCGATGGGCTATTCAGGCCTTGACGGCCTGCGGGGAGAATAATTAGCCAACGAACATAAGAATTAAAAATCTTGTAAATAGTGTAGGCATAATTATATACACATTAAAATGCGTTACAAGGAGAAGAAAATTTCCTTTTTGGCATATTATCACGAGCTAACAATTCTCAAAAAGAAGTTAATACTTCTCGGTCAAGTGCATTATCAAGTGTATATTTTTTTCAATATACATGCGCTCCATCCGTTCTTCATATGAAGTTAATGGTTTTTATGGGTGGGCCGTCCATGATGGACAAACCCAATCCATTACCCACGAGAGTTAACCGGCAAAGGCCGTTGTTACTTTTGAACGTAATAAACACATGTTCTTATCATTTCTTCTCCCTACGTTCTTCATTCGAAGTTCTTTCCTATTGACAAAGTGAACAAAAGAAAAATAGACGTGGTTTTTCTCGTCTTCCCAAACGCGAGAACGGTAGACGAACTCTCTCTCAAGGCTGCGTTGTAACACTTAATCTGTGAAAATCAAGGTGCGTTTTGTTGCGTGACGTACTCGTTTCGATCGGTGATTCGAAATGATTTTGGGCAGGTGTTTCCGTTCGACGTATGGGTAGATTTTGGAATACGTTTTCCTTCGCAAGCAATGCACGAGGCCTACCGAACGAAAGTGAATAATTCGACGGGTTAGGTGGGTAATGCTCCTCGTACATGCAATGATAAATTCATGACAACGTTGACGAGATGCGGTCCGCGGAAGTTACTATTCACTAACTGAGTCACTTTTGTCCAACCGGGCTTAGGCGTAGAGATGGGCCGAAAGAGATGCTCAATTGGAGCCCATCTCATAGTCCTCAACAATGGCTAAAACCGAGTCTAAGCTACTCTGGAGTGGCTCGAGCTCGGCTTGCTTAATTTCGAGTCGAGCCAAAGTTCAGATTACTCGAGTATCTTAATTTTTTTTTCGAAAAAAATTCTCATTTCACTCGATAGAAATGTACATCACTTCAAGATAAAGATGAAAATGAACAAAGCAAGTAAATTTGAAAGATAAATTAACTTGGTATAATCTATAGAGACTCGCTCAATCCACAAAGACACGTCTGTCACGGTATTAAAGTACAACTGGCGACCGATCATCAAGCCTCGCGTCAACATATCACGTCCTTAAAGATAAAGATACATATCTTATCAATAAAGGGATTCTTGAACGTGCACTCTATATTCACAACATCCATTCCATGTCCCTCTGACCACAACGTCTACTAGCTTGGAACGTATCGCCAATGCTCTTGTGTGGAGCACCTCGTAAATGAAATGGAGTTGGACAGATATCAGCGCAACACATGCACCGCCTAACGGAAATATTTGTGTCACCAACGTGAACTATCTTCTATAGAGAAGGCAATGATGAAGTCTAGACTGCCAAGATGTAATCGAAGAAACAACGCCCAAATGCTTGAATGCCCGAAGCGTTGCATCTACTTGAGCTACATCAATGGACGAATTGCCTTGTTCGTGAAAGATGAGCTCAATCGCAAATGCAATCACCCTGTCAGCCATCTAATAGGCCAACCACAAGAGAAAAATGATGTGGTGGTTCGTTGTTATATGCAAATAGAATGAGATTAGGTGAAACTAAGTGTATAAAAAATAGTCTTACTTTGTGTGCCTTTCTTTTATTTGTTGGTACAGTCGCTAAACCGGCATCACCCATATGTTTCTGTAAAATATAGGCATAAATAGTTTTCGAGAAAAAGCCAAAGCAAAAGGATCAATATGACGAAGTTTCAAATATTTCATTTGTTCCACGGATCTCAAATGGAGCTCGATGCCATGTTTTTATTAATTTAAATTTTGTCGCTCCTCGCTAACATATGTTGAGATGGATCATTGCATGTTTGTCAAAAAAGCCAAGAAAGTAAAAGAATCGTGAACCAAACATTTTGCTAATGAACACGAGCAAGGTATCTCAACATTAATTGGCAGAAGAATAGCATCTCATTCGTGGATGATGTTGATTGCTTTGTGTTTGATTAACGTTTTATCGTCAAATCAAATACATCTCAGTTTTTCATGCACGTCTATTTATAATCACCCAACTTTCGCATTATGAAATTTCAATATTCACGATTAATTTAGTGAAATGTCTGGTGATACCACGTATAATAAGAAACTCGATATTATTGATGCATAAAATATCATCTAACAAATCAGATGGGTATGCTCGTATAAGATAAGTAAGGCTATCATCCGGAAAACAAAGTACTTTTAAAACGACACAAATCTAATAGTCTGTCGATACTTCTCTCTCTTCTGATTGGAATGTTTGGATTGCATTTTTATTTTTATTTTGGTTAGAATCCGACAATCGATCGACATCGTGTGGTCGAATTTAGAAAACAAGTGGGGCACAAAAAATAATAAGCAATTTTTTTTTGAAAAAAGCAACATAAATAGGGGCCCACTGAGGGAATATACTACTGAATATACGGCTGGGTGAATTAAGCGCCCTCCCCCAACGACTTTCCAAGTCAATGGATTTGGCAGTCTGGAAGTCAAAGCCAATGAGTGATTGTTAGATAAGAAAACGACAAAAGAATCCGTTGAATCACCAAAGGAACCGTTAATAATCAGCACCGTACACGAAACCGTCGACGGGATCCACCGTTCTCCGATCAAAGCCAAATGCAAGCTCGGCATCCGCCGGGAAGCTCGAGTCCGTTCATCCATAAGCTTCATGCATATCCAATTGATTCCGGCTCAAACACCCTCACCACGACCGCGATTCATTCTGCGAAATAACTCTAGCTAGGGCAATGGAAGCATTCTTTACCGTGTGGTGGCCAAGAACAAAAGCAACTCGGGTCTCGGTCGCTATCCAAAGTGAGAGGGGCATGAGACCGTCGGCCAGAAGTTTCGAGATCGATTTAGAAGTGATGAATCTGCCAATGATGTCCCAAAAACAACCATACATTATGTCAGGAATGCCATCTAGCCCTAACAATGTCGAGTGATGGATCTCGAACAAGGTAAGTCCAACTTTATCTCAAGAGAAGGCATGCAAGCATCGGTATGATAAAACATACACATGCATATGTGTAACGAAGGAATTTATAAAGCATTATCGCGTATTGTCAATTAAGTAATGAGATAATGGCACAAAAGCTCCCTTAACTTTAGTCTAACATGCAATGTGGTCCATAAACATTTAATCTCTTCAATGTGATCCCTAAATTTTAACCCGATGTGCAATGCTATTTATAAACTTCCAATTCTTTCAATGTGATCCTTGAACTTTTATCATTTATTCAAACTAGTCCTTAAACTATGAGAAAATACCAATTTCATTTCATTAATTTAAGTTCGGTGCTAACAATGTACATTTTCATATAATCCAAGTACTAATTTGAACATGAACAAAAAGTCCAAATATTAGATTAAATAAATTAAAAATTCATGGTCGATATTACACATTTGACTAAAATTCATGGATCATGTTGAACAAATTAATAGTTCATGAATTACATTATATATCGGATCAAAGTTCATAAAATCACTTGTGCCATTTTTTCTTGAGAGATATTATTGGTAACACGGTGCCTTATTTGTCAATGCCTTAGTTGACGAAACAATTATTTATATTAAAATATAAAGATGGAGCAGACCAGCCGATCCTTTGGAGTTTTTTTTTTATTGGTCAACGATCCTTTGGAGTCGAAAACCAGAATAAAAATAGAGTTGTTCCTATTTGCGTGAATTATTTGAGAGGGAAACCGATTGATCCCCGATAGCATCGAGTGATGTATGTCGAACAAGGTAGGTCCGACTTTATATCCAGCGCATTGGTACTAATTAAATATAGATATCCATATACATAACGAAGGAATTATAAAATATCATTGTGTATCGTCAATTATATAATGAGATAGTGACCCAAATGCTCCCTTAACTTTAGTCCAATATGCAATGTGATCCCTAAATTTTTAATTTGTTTAATATGATCCCCGAGCCTTAGCTCAATATGTAGTGTCTCGTCTATAAATTTCTAATTCATTCAATGTGATCATTGAACTTCTGGTAATTATTCAAACTAGTCCTTCAAATTCATTTTATTAATTTATGTTCGATGATAACAATGTACGTTTTTATATAATCCAACGATTAGTTTGAATATGAATAAAAAGTTCAAAGATTATCTTGAACAAATTAAAAGCTCACGGTCCATATTACACAACCGACTAAAGTTCATGAATCATATTGAACAAATTAATAATTTATGGGCCATATTATATATCGAGTCAAAGTTCATAAAATCATTTGTGCAATTTTTTTTTTTAGAAATAAATGGCAACATGGAATCTTATCCGTCAATGCCTTAGTTGACGAATCGCGTGAATTATTTGAGAGAGAAACCGATTGATGTGATCTGCGTTTTATTCTTCAGTTGAACTTTGACGTGGCATCCTTCGCCGGCGGCCACGTAAAGGTCGTTTAGATAAATCCACCGAAAGAACATAGGGCGGCGCTACATGGCGCATAAGTCAGAGCCAAGCAACGCCCCATTGAAAAGGCGATTTAATCATGGATCGATTTTTCATCATTTCCGTAAACTTTTTTCTCAAATTTGTAACAATAAAAAAGGTTAAATTATGCGAAAGATAGCTGAACTCATACTCGATGTGCAATTTAATCTCTGAAATTTTAATTTATTAAATGTGATCCCAACACGTTTAGCTCGATATACAGTATCGTACTGAATTTTTAATTTGTTCACGGTCCGTGAACTTATGGTAAGCGTCCAATGCAGTGCATCCAAATTTAATCTAGTCTCTAATTATCTAATTTGGATACTAAACCGAACACGTAACAACACTTAATTGGCTACAATGACAAATTAAAAGTTCAGTGACGACATTATAAATTGAGATAAGATTTATGGATCGCGTTGAACAAATTAGAAGTTCAGAGAACATACTGTATATTCAGTCTAAATTCGGGGACTACTTGTGCAATTTCCGAAAAAAAAAATGAAACAGATTTCTTGTAACGATCGCATTGATGTCTGTACTCTAGCGAATTGGAAACAAACGGGTCGGTGAAATCAACATGGTTCCGTGCGGCTGTCGTTATTTACTTGTGTATTTTTCCAACAAAAGCGTCCGATGCGCCCGCATGCATGGACGTCGCGTTCGTTAGTGGGCATCCATACAACTTAAGATCTCGACGTTTTGTTTGGTAGATTTGTAAATTACATCCCACGAGCTGTTTGAAACAGACAACATTAACAGGTGTCTCGTGGATAAATTTTTTTAAAAAAATACAAAAAAATAAAATGAAAAAAGTTACCCACAATCGTGCCAAGATGGCCGTGCCAGAGTCTATGATAGTAATTTTTGATCAACATTAGTGGCCGGCTGGATCCACTCTTCCAAACACTGGACTGCTTGCGCCATCAAAATCTTTGGAGGGATTTAGTTCAAGCACAACTGAAAATTAAACCTAATCCTGAATTTTTTTGATGAGATATGGAAGGTGACCTTTTTTCTGAGATTTAAAGCTAATAATATAGGTAGGTATGATCCTAATAGAAGGCGTCGATCCCCTCAAATTATTATTTAAATAGGAAATAAAAATCCATCAGTTATTGCCCGTAATACTTCGGTTACAATTTGGGACCACTTTAGGGAACAAATTAGACTAGCCGAGCTCAAGGGATCGTTTAAAGGAGCGTCCTTACCAAAATATTCTAAAGCTCCGAGGAATTACTATCTTTCCTAAAAAGAAAAAAGAATTGATAACTGATGATATTTACCTAAGGGAAAGTTTCAGAAAATGGCCCCAAGTGTTTTTTTTTTTTCCAAATAGGAGCATGAAGTTGATATTATTTTAATAAGGGTTTGAAATGCCATTATTATCTGAAAGAAAGGCATGAAGTGGCTATGATTGTTTCAAATAAAGGCCTAACCTTACCGGCTGGTCGATCAAATTTTTCGGCCAATCAAGGACATTTTTGTCAAAATGTAATTTTAACTTAATTTCATTAGTTAACTTAAATTAAAAATTAAAAAAGTTAAAGTTAAAAAAGGGGAAAAGGAGATGCATAGGCAGGAGTGCAGCCAACTCTCGCATGCGTTTCTTATTTTTGTTAAGCCTAAAGGGAAGAGAGATAGTAACTTGACGCCCCCTTTTTTGAAACTAACAACTTGAGGCCCATATTTGAAATAATATGTATTTTATGCCCTTTTTTGACACAATGAGGATACCTGAGACCTTTTAAAATAACATCAACTTCATCCTCTTATTTAAGAAAATGAGAGGACTTGATGCCTTTATTTGAAAATTTTCTTTTACCTAATTAAGATCTAATATTGTCTTTACATCCATTTGTAATTCTGTTTTTTTATTTATTTGTTAACTTTCGTGATTTTTTTAAATCAGCACAAAAGTAAGTCAATTTTGCCGGGTTTGATTAGTTGCGGGTCATCCACATGGGGACTAAGGAAATTCATAAAATATCAATTTAAAAAATTTAGGGCGTAGATGAGCTCATAGGACTCGAGTCCAAATTGTTCCACATCTCTCCGGTCTCTTTTCTAAGTCGGTTCTTCAATTTTTTTTTTTTTTTTGTGCTAACGTTTCCGACTTCCCCGTTCGGAAAACGGATTCAAATTGATTTCCACACGGTCAAATTCCTCGCACGGATGCCCATCCGTCCAATTGGGAGATCCTCAGCCGTCGATTTCGCCTCCCTACTACCTCTCGGCGCTCGCCGGTAGGATACGCGCTTATGGTTACTTTTCCCCTGCACCTTCAAAAAGGGCAATTTTGCCACCATTGGCACAATAAAGCGGCAACTCACCGGAGATCTCTCTCTCTCTCTCTCTCTCTCTCTCTCTCTAGACACACTCCCTTTCTTGCTCAGAGGGGAAGGGCGCTGTCCGAACAAAGGCTTGATTGGCGAGCAGAGTAAGTAATCTCGCGTCTTTGTTTGATTATTGCTCTTTCCGGCGATTGTTCTGGGATGTTACTCCTCGGGTTGATTAGCGGGATCTGTTTGCTTCGAATGCGTTTGGCCTTTGATGTCATGTGCTTTAGTTATGGTTGAAGTCTCGTGGTGCTCGATTTCTTTCGAGTGTTTCGCGTGCCGGTTCTAGCTGTATGTCTAGTTGACGCGAGATTGGACATTTCGTGATTGTTGGTGAGTTTCTTTCTGGGTTTTATCAATCTTGTTCCGGATGAAAACATGTTAAAAGTTAACTGGATAGATGCAATGGTATGGATTCTGTGATTAGCTGTATTTGTCGGGTAGCTAATTTAGTGGTGGAACAATCAAGGCTTTGTTTGATCAGCGCTTATTTATTTACATTTTTTCCTTGTCCTGCTTGTCGAGTGCCTGCAAATCTCACGGTTTAATATTGGGAGGCCAGAAGAGCCTGCCTTGGTGTTTTAGATCAAACCAAGAATCTATCTTCTGGTTTGGTCATTCTGGTTTCTTTTTCTTCTTTGGTTGCAGATCAGGTGGCATCAATTTAGTCACTAACTGATTCGCATGGTCGGCTTTGAATTTGGTTTGTGATTTTCCAGTTTAAAGTAAGATGGTTTCGGTGAGTACTTTGTGTTGAGGCCTAGGCGCCCAGTCCAGTTGTGGCTGTTTCTCTGCTACTTTTTCAGTAAATGGGCTGCTTCCATTCTACACAAAGAAGACAATTCCCTGGTTATGAGGACCCTGTGACTCTTGCCTCGCAGACAGCTTGTGAGTATCTCTGAGAATTCACTAGGGGCAAACAATTACTGTTGCATTCTGCTGCTTTCTTGATTCTGCTTCAGTTGCACAATAGTGATAATTCAGAGTGAATGGGTAATCTTAACTCTTGGAACCAAAACTCTATTCAAAGCAATCAACTTTTGTCTTTCACTAATTCGAGGAAGTTCACTAGTGTGCCTGCATTCGACTGTAGGAGGGAATGTAAGTTTCTGCTTAGGTTTGACTTACAATAGGAATATTGCGACCATGATCTGTTGACAAGAGTGAGATTCATGCTTGTCTGCTCGTCGTTTCTTTTCTTTAATACACTGACTCCTATAAATTTGTGTTTCTCAGTCAGTGTCAGTGAAGTTGAAGCATTATTTGAGCTATACAAGAGCATCAGCAGCTCTCTAGTTGATGATGGGTTGATAAATAAGGTAAGATGGACCGCTGATTGGTATGGAACGCTTATTTTTATTATTTTTTGTCATTGCACTGTGTGTTTTCATTTCCTTTTCTTGCTGAGATGTCATCTTCCTAGAAAATCTTGGATAAATAGAATGTGTATGCTTCAGCGAGACTCAGCAAACTTTTCTTGCTTTGTTGACCCATTGGGCCTTTCTTGGAATGCTGTTTTGCCTGCTTTCAGAGTTCCTTCTTTTAGGAAAAGATGCAACAATGTGTAAAATATGCGCTTTTGGTATTATGTCTCTGGGTTTTGTGACTAATAAGTCTGTGAGCTAACAGTGCTTCCCCCTTTCCCTTTACAAACTTCCATTGGCCAATTTTGTGGAGAATTAGAATGACACATATTAATTGCATGGTCATCTTAACAGTGAATAGTTAATCTCAGAAATTCATAGTGATCTGTAAGCAGACTGGTAATCTCATGATTAGTTCAGTCACATGGATTTTATTTTGCTGCATTTTCTGCTGAAACTACCAGTTAAACTAAAATGGAGATACAATGGTAGGGAGGATTTGTATGCCTCTACTCTCCTGTATGCCCCTTCTCTTAGTTCTTTATATTCACTGACATGTGTATCCAAAGCAATCACTTTTAAGCTACTTGTATTATACTGTTGATCGGGGGTGAGGGAGGGGTTGGGAGATGATGTAGGAAAAGTCTCCATTTGAGGTAGTATGTTCAATGAATCTACTCATTTTTCCTTTGTTTCTAAGTTGTTTATGATAAGTTCTTGTTCGCAAAATTCCGGTTGTGACAAAGAATTTGCTTGCTGTGTATTCCAGGAAGAGTTTCAGTTGGGCTTTATTCAAGAACAGGAAGAAAGAAGAATCTCTTTGCCAATCGGGTAATTGGCTAATTTTGTTGTTTTCTTCTCTATGATGCCCATGCCTTTACCTGTCATGTCTGTCCATGATTGATCCGTGCATTACACGTTGCTCTTACAAAATCCTCCGGATATTATGTTGACTTGGATAAATTTTAAAATCCTGGTTATAAAGTTTTCAACTTTTACAAGTAAATATTCTGCAATGGATTAAATCTGCCTCTAAAGTGGGTTCACTATTAAGTAACTCAATTCTCCAATTCAGTTACTCCGTGCCATCAAGCATAATGCTGTTCATTGAGTATGGAGCGAACGGGACTCCTAAATTTGTTCCCTTTTGTGTGCAGATCTTTGATCTTTTTGATGTTAAGAATAAGGGGTCCATTGACTTTGGTGACTTTGTTTAGATCTCTGAACGTCTTCCATCCTAATGCTCCTGAAGAAGATAAGATTGACTGTAAGTTCACCAAAGTGCAGATTTTGTGCTTGCTGCCATAGAATTCGGTTTCAAGTGCCACCATTCACCTGTTTCTCACTTCTTTTTTTTTATATTTTACACATTCCTTCAATTTGACACGTTTATTGCTCAATTGCAGTCTCCTTCAAGCTATATGATTTGGATGGTACTGGATTTATCGAACGTCAAGAGGTAAGTGAGATGCATAGTTCCTCAAGCGATAGTTTCAGTTGCTATATGTTAGCAATATCTCTACTGCTTTCTCTCCAATAAGAACCTATGTCAGAGGGCAGAGTCGGAGGATGAGAATTGCACTTGAATCATCTCAATTCAATGGAGCTATCCTGAATAACTGTACTTGGTGTTTTAGGTTCTGTGCGTCAATTATACCCAAGGTCAAAATAACTTACTCAGTTGACTTTGTCCCTCCAATTTATAAGGTTTTGTAGAGCAAGCAATTCAATTTTGAATTTAAATGTGTGAGTCAAGGTGCAAGCATTAGGTTATTTGTAGAAAAGAGTGTCTCGTGATTGATATATGTATTACCAATTCTAATACAGGATTCTCATTTCGTGCTTGATTTGGTAGGTCAAGCAAATGTTGATTGCTCTTCTATGCGAATCAGACATGAAATTGGC
The DNA here is from genome assembly GCA_019149425.1 of Psidium friedrichsthalianum. NCBI lineage: Eukaryota > Viridiplantae > Streptophyta > Magnoliopsida > Myrtales > Myrtaceae > Psidium > Psidium friedrichsthalianum. The sequence goes on from JAGVVM010006018.1 coordinate 13,307, forward strand.
TGATGACACGATTGAAATAATACTCGATAAGGTAAGTCACCTTTATGTGGATAATAGTAGCATCAGATAGGACATCTTACTGTGTTGGAAGGATTGAAGAGGACAAATAATATCCATGAATTTGATGCTTTTGTTAGTTTATGGCCACTTATTAGGTTGAGACAGTAAGTTTGTCCTTGTACTACCGAAGTAATCTTATCTGAGTGGTTATATATTTTGGAGTAATAAAGACGAAGCTTAGTATGGGAAACTGTGTCGCCATTTAAGCGGAGCATTGGACATCATTCTTCCAGGATGGCCGGGTGCATGTCCTTCCTGTTGTGCAGGAACTCCATGTGTCTCAATCCATGCCTTTTGTAAATACCTAGTTTTTGTCAATGTTTGCAGACTTTCTTGGAAGCTGATGTGAACCAGGATGGGAAAATCGACAAGAATGAATGGCAGAACTTTGTTTCCAAGAACCCCTCGTTGTTAAAAATCATGACCCTCCCTTATTTGAGGTGATCCCTTTTCCCAAAACGCTTGTCCATTTGTATGTGTTCATCTTCGATATATTTATTTTTCCCTCTCCTCTTGAACTTCAGGGACATAACAACTACTTTTCCTAGTTTTGTGTTCAACTCTGAAGTTGATGAGATTGCTACATAGAGGAAGCCGTAGTGCAGCATGCTTCATGCCCCTAGACATTAGTATTAGAGATGTCTTCATTTAGAAAAGATGGAGATAAACAGAGTTTCAGGGTTGACACGTTTTTCTCCTTTTCCTGTTTCGATTTGCTGATGGCAAGAGGATTATATCTCGGAGGTCTTCAGCGATTGTAAAGCATCATTGGTAATTTGTAGTCATTGTTTTTATGTCTATAGTAGTCTACAAGTGCACAGCACGGCACGGGTGTTACATTGAGAGCATTTGACTTGTGTTATGATGACGCCTTGTGGAGACATCGAGACGAGAATTGTGTTTCATTGAAATGGAGTTGTGTCTGGTTCCGGTTTTGTTCACTGGACAACAACGTTAACTTTCATCTGTGGTTTGGTAGTCGGTTTGATTTCCAGAACATTTGGGTTGAACACGCAGAAATAAAGGCTTGTTCTATGTGCACATGTCAAGTGAGAATCGCGAGAGTAACGGTGATGAGAAGTCGAGCATATCAAATGACAAACAAGTCTTTGAGTCCCTACGCTTCACATGAGATGTTGATCAAATACAGAAAAAGGCATTAGAGATTTCTCAACTTTTCAAATTGTTCAATTATTTGAACTGGCTTTTTTTTTTTTTTTATGGTTGGGGGTGATAATTGGATCCCTTTACGGAAGTGTTGACGTGGTTGTTGTTGAGTTAAATGCTAACTTGATATCCTGAGTGGCATTGAAAAATGTAAGCGATAAATGCGTTGAAAGTCTTTAAAGTTTTTATTTGTTAACAAAAATGCAATTTTTTAGAAAATTAAAAAATTTTCAACAAGTGCTATTAAGTTCTAAAATTTTGTCAAAAAGTGCAATTAAGTCTAATTAATGTCAAAAGTTGTAATGATGCAATCGTATATTAAAACTTATCAAATTGTTAATTTACACTTTTTTTGAAAATTTGAAAACTTGATTGCATTTTAAAAAATTTTAGAATTCATTGCACTATCTGATAAGTTTTAAAATTTAATTGCATTTTTTGAAAAATTTTAGGACTCAATTGCATTTTTTGCAACAAGTTTTTAGGATTTTCAATACACTTATCCTATTTTCATGTGTTCTCATATATTTTATAAAATAGAATGGATTACACATTGACGGAATGATTAATTTGAAAAGAATAAAAAAAAATAAAAATTTAGAGGTTCAATCTCATAAAGTAGTAGTATGTAAAGCTTGAGCAAAGCTGTGACAAAAACTTTTTGAAACGACGTCTGAGCATCACGTGAAGCGTGACTGGCTGACTGCACAAGCTTTTTTTGCTTTTTTTTTGAACAGAAAATCGACGTTAAATCGACTGAACGACAGTCGCTCTGCGCATCACGGACTTATCGACGTGATGGCTTGACCTGCACCGATTCCTCTCAGCGCAAGTCCATCTTCCTCGACCTCCTCGCTCGCGACATCGCCGTTTTCTTAGGTCTCTCTGTCTCTCTCTCGAGCTCTTCTTCCCTCCCCCCCGGTGTTCCGCAAGCAATTCGGGTCAATTTTATTCTTCGTTTCTTGGATGGATTTTCGTAAGGTCTGATTGCATGTTCTTATTTTGGCGGAATTAGTTTCAATTTGGGAGATGAAGGAGAGATATGTTTGAATATGTATGGGATTGTGAACCAGAGAATCGAAAGTCCCTGCTGCTAGCGACTGATTGATGAATGCGTTCCGGAGATGTTAAGCGATGTGTGTCCGGAAGTCTGTGCGATAATGGAAGGCAAAATCTGGGGTAGCTTTAGTTTTTTTTTTTTTTTTTTTGGGGTGGGGGGAGGGGGGGAGGCGTGATTGGGATGCCTTCATTTTCATGACACATCTTTTTGCTCTATTGAATTTTCTGGACCTCAAGAAGAACAACCTGGATGTTATGATTGAGCACTTGCAATGTAGTTTTGGTGGAATTGCGAATTGTTATGGTAGCTTGGTCTTGTTGATGGCTTAGTTTTGTATCTTGGGACGAGTGGTGATCTGTCCGTCCTTCTGTAGTCTTAGTCCAGTTTGGTTGGGTTGTAGGACTTGATACAGTGGCTCTAACTCATCTTTCATAGTGTTCGTGCTCTTTTCTGTCCATCAATGTGCCCATTCTCCATGTCTTACTGATTATTGTTGAATCTACCATCCTCAATTAGATTTCTGTAGTGTTCTCAAACGATGAACTGTCGGATTCGATATGATACTCTGTAATCTTGTTTCAGAGATGACATTGATTTCTCTTATTTTGAGATCCTCCATGCAAATGGTCTCAGACTTCAATGTGATTTTCTTATTAGCTTCGAGGGTCAAACCTTAGCGTCAAAGTCCTACATTATAGACCCTGTCTAGAGCTAGATGGTAAATTGCTAGACTAGTAATCTAAATACTGTTGTTCCCCTCTTTTTTGATATACAGAACGTTATGAATCAATTGAAACGAGCGATGAATTCAAGAATTCGATGCACTCAGGACGACCTACGAAATAAACTGGCCTCTAAATCACCTGAGGACCATCATGAGTCCCAACTTCGTGAGTGTACGGTTGATATCAATCACTGTGAAAATCGCAGGAGAGCTTTACCATTAATAAGCCTAATAATCTGATGGGCAATACTTTTCGGAGGATGCTATGAGGGAGAGAGAGCCATATTTGCACATGAGATTGGAAAGTTCCAGGATCCTATGGAGGATGTTGGCCAGGCCAGGGGGAGGGTGGTCCGAGACATTGATGAGGAGTCGAAGAATCTTTTGTGGTTGCAGAGATACGAGGGGAGCAGCAAAGGTTAGGTGTTCTGAAGAGGGCCTGGGTTGGTAATGAAATAAAGCAAGTGGAAGAGGAGGAAGAGGAGGAAGAGGAGGCGGAGGAGGAGGAGGAGGAGAACCGCAAACGGAGAACACAGCATGAAAGCCAATGGATCTGTCGCCCCTTTCAATCAGCTGAGGTATTTGTGAAATTGTATCCTCTTGGGCCCTTCAACTCACTCTAGGCACTTGATATGTTCTTTATTGTTTGTCCTTTGCATACAATACTAAACCTTGGTGTGAGACCTGAAGTAGCTTTTTCAGCATATCATTAATTTAAAGAACTGAAAGATGAAGTTTGTGGCATCGACGGATTAATATTTTCATGAAGATAGATAAATCAACAAACAAATCAAATTCCACTGTCGCGAAGAGCCTCCTGTTTCATGCACAAAAAGGTTGTCTATGATGTTTTTGAGTTTACTCCTGTACCCCTAAAATAATAATCACTGCCTTGTGTGGATGGCGGTTATGCAGAGTGCCGGCTGCAGGGCTAAGATGGAGGCGCAACTTTTATCTGCTATGGAAATTCAAGACCCAGATGGATCATTTCACGTGCATTATGCAGCAGAATTTTGTCCAGGAGAAGATCAGCACCAGCACTTGGATTACTCCAAATAGACGCGGATGAGGCCTGGATGATCACTGGCTTAGGGAGGCCAATGTTATGCGAGGATAAGTATTTCGCTGAAGATTGAGAATGTCGTGTGCAGTGATTCATCATTGCCATGTTAAACTAGGCATCTGCTCTTCTGGTTGTCTGAGTGTTGCTAGTATCGTCATCCGTGGGTTTAGGTTTCCGTTCTCTCCATTTGGTGTAGATGATTATGTTTATTGGCTTTTGATAAGATGATCGGTCGATTGCTATGGCTTCGTATGCTGGAGGACCTCTGTCCCTCCCCAATCTCTCCTGCCCACATTATCGGCCCGAGTTAGGAGAGGAGACTGTGTGACGATTCTTGTTCATCGATCATATATTGCCATTAGGTCATCTGATTCATCTTTGTCACAAGGAACTTTGTTTGTTCCATATCTCGGATGTTGCCGATGATGGATTGTCGCACTAATATTTACTTTAAGGGGCAAAGCCGTTTTTCTTCTTAGTAAAATTATGTGTGGAATTGAGAAGAAATTTGCGCGTATTGATGATACAGTCGCATTCCTTTGACATTGTCATTTTTTTCAAGAAAAGTTACCCCCGATAATTTTTGTACGCCTTACGATTTGATGGCAGTAAAGCGAAACTTGCAAAAGCTTAATCCATCGATGATTTCTTAAACAGATGCCACATAGGCAGAACTGGGCCTCTGGTTGGTAATTTGGTCGAGCCATTTCGGCAAGAGCACAGGAGTCGCTAAAAATTGGCACTGGGTGAAGATTTTATATATTGGAGGCAGCAATAGAATCTGCCTGCGTGGCCTGCATGCCCGAAACAACATTCTTATCAACAGGACCCCAACATCATGAAGAACTCAAAATTTTGCATTTAGGATTCACATCGACAACCAGTTCAAATCTGCCTGATAAGAAGAGGCTCCCAAAAGATTGAACCACATTATTCGGAACTACTCTTCAATTGAAGAAAAGATGAAAGCGAAACAACCGCAGTAGAAATTCTTCCAAAGAAAATATGCCTGTTTATCTAAGCTCTAGCAGCTAACAAAATGTTTGAAGTGGTGAATGGCCATTCAACTTTCAGTTTGCTCCCTCAGCCTCCCGGATTGTACTCCTTACGTACAGCGCTAGCAGTGCTGTAGCATAGAAAAAGAAAGACGGAGG
>JAGVVM010006019.1:0-27527 GCA_019149425.1 Psidium friedrichsthalianum
CACTGTAATACCAAGAGTATCCTGAGATACATTTGAAAATGATTTAATTGAAATTATACATCAACACAACGTCTAACAATCCAAAACTAGATCATTTCTTAGAGATCTCATCATGATATCAATTAAGGACATGTGATGAAGAAACGCGGGTGACTCCCTAGTGAAGTAATCTATCTATGTAACATTAGTATCACGATATTTGGCAATTTAGATCCGAAGGTAGATTCTTTCCTTTGTAGACCCCCATTGCTACGAGATCTTTTGATATAGTCCTCGTCCAAATGGGACTTTGGAGAACGTATCCTTCGACACCTTGCAATGGGGAATTAGAGTAGAGGATTATAAAAGACATCTCAAAGTCGAAGGGTGTGCAGGCAAGAGAGTAGGATCTTTAAATTCCAAGATTAGAGAGTGCATGTCCTTCATGTATTCTTGCTTCAAATGCTATAATACTTAGAAAGATTTCATCCAGTGAGAGAGTGTTAGACAAAAAGTCTATTGACTCGGAATCGTCATCGTATGTACTTCTGAGATAATTCACTATGAAATCTATCTAGTCAATTGGTTATTATCATGAAAAAAATAGATGTCGACTTGAACAAAGATGAACTCCTATAAACTCTATGTGTAAATTCTCTACCCTTTAACTCTTTGTTATTATTGGTTATAGTTGAATTGTAAAACACCTAAAATCTTTTTAGCAATCAGCACTGAGCTAAACTCTAAGCTTATCTTGCATTGAATTATGCATTGTGATTTTCTATAGTTCATTGAAATTACTATTCACCCCTCTAGGTGATAAGGTAGCCTGAACACTAGAAGGATAGAATCAAGGATTGAAAGGAATGTTAAGCATTTTTTTAAATTCATACTAAACCCCAAACCAGAAATTTAATATTTTACAAGAAATTTGATAGATTGAAGGTCATTGTCCTAATTAAAAACAAAGGAGACCACCTTCAATATTTGAGAGAAAGATTTAGAAAACTTTTTACAAAAGGATAGAAGAAAATCTTACTCATCCAGTATTCTGAAAATAGAAAACCTTAGAATTACTATAAAAAAATAACCTATTTCTACTCTTCCTAATGGCTTTTTGTCTAGGAGAAACCATTGTTGATCTACCATAGAACCCAGATTTTTGAAAAGATAGTCCCACTATACGGGCCAGACTACTCGGATGAATCATGAGTCTTTGATTTTTTCCAAAAAGAATTCAAGATCTTCTTGATAAGAATTAATACGGACAAGTCAATCAACCCTGGAGTTGTTCTGCTTCTATGTCAACAAGAATGCTGAACTTGAAGAGATGTACCTAGGTTAGTCATAAATTACAAACCTTAAATACCGCTTTAAAGTGGGATAGAAATGTCCAATTCCCTAATAATAAGATCTTCTCAATGATTACATAAGCGAGAGGGTCTTTTCCAAATGTGATTGAAATCGGATTTTGGACAATTCAATAAATGAAAAGGATCATACAAAATGTTTTCACTCTCCCTTTACCATATGATGGAATGTAATGCATTCACTCTGAAAATGCTCCATTTTGATTTTCAGGATTATTATGATATTTTCAATCCTTTTTTCCTGATTTCATCATAGTTTACATTGATTATGTCTTGGTTTACTATCCCAAATTGACTCTCATTTTAACCTTAAATTCATTTTTTTTCATATTACCAAAAGAAATGGATTAGCATTATCTCCTTCTAAGATATTGTTATTCGAACCAAAATAAGATTTTTGGGTCATCATATTCACTTAGGAACAATTGTCTCAATTGAAAGATCTATTCAATCGCTGATAAATTTCCAGATAAATTGAAAGACAGAAATCGATTACAAAGGTTCTTAGGAAGCCTCAATTATATAATTGAATTCATTCCAAATATCAACATCATCTACAAACCTCTATAGCAGAGGTTGAAAAAGAACCCAAACCCTTGGACTGCCATACATACTGATACTGTAAGAAAAATAAAATCAATAGTCCAAGAAATTCCTTGCCTACAGCTTGCTAATCCATATGCTTTCAAAATAGTCGAAACAGATGCCTCAAAGTTAGGGTATGGAGGAAGACTCAAGCAAAGCAAAGATGGAGAGTAAATTGTTTAGTTCATTTCAAAACACTAGAATGAAACACAACATAATTACTCTACTATCAAGAAAGAAATTCTTGGTATTGTACTTTCAATATCTAAATTCCAAGGAGATTTATTAAATCAAAAAATGTTATTAAGGATTGATTGTAAATCTACAAAGATATTTTACAAAAGGAAGTTTTAAATATTGCATCAAGACAGATCTTTGCCACATGGCAAGCCATACTATGTGTTTTCAATTTTAATATTGAATTTATAAATGATAGTTCAATTCATTACCAGATCTCCTCACACGAAAATTTTTACATGGAACGCTAACATGCCTCCCAAAAAAGACAAGGCAAAACCAAAGTTGAACCTTCCATAGAACCCGTGTAGGGGAAACTCACCCTATCTAGAGATGGCTCCAAGCACCTCAACTTCTGATCATAGATCCCCTTTCAATATCTCAAGCACTTTTCATAAAGCAAGAATAGCTTTCCCCATCCATACCAATATCTCAACCTATTTCCATATTACCCAAGAAGCTTTGCATGCGTTGCAAAAATCGTTGCATACCGATCTTCAAGTACTAGAAAAGGTAAAATCTCCTCCTCTATTATCTACAAAAAGAATTTCCAATGAGGTGGTTATTAGGCCAACGGCAACCCTCCAATCTTCAAACAAATAAATCAAAATATATGCAAAAAAACTTTTTTTGAGAAAATATATACTGTTGAAAAGGATTTTGGCACGATGATCCAATATGTTTGCAAAAAACATGTTGGAGAAAATTGGTTTTATCTCCCTATGATCCTTACAAAACAGTTGCATATTATGAAAATTTTTTGGAAGAAACCGGTTCTATAGAATTCATACATTTTCAAGATAAAAACACTGATATCATCAATTATTCCACCGCAAAATTAGTTAGAATCATTCATCCTACTGAGTGGAATCTCAATCCCATATCTCCAATTAAATTCAATATCAAACTTAGCCAACCTATTCCATGTAGACCAAGCTATACATACTTTGATTATCAACAAGCTTGGTGGAATGTATTCTTCAAACAAAATATAAACCTTAGACACACCTAGCTCTTTTATTTTGAAGAAAATTTTAATATCAACCAAATTCCATATTGCTTCCTAAGATGGTGGGAATGTTTTGGCCCATTTCTGGAAACTTTGCATAATACCGCCCAAGTAGGCTACAAGATATCCTTGAAAAAATACAAACCATTACTCGTTGAAGGGGCATTCCCTCCTCTCATGATATATTTCATAATTTTTAGAGTCTCTTGGGTCATTGCCAGGGAGTTCAATTATACAAAACCACATATGATCCCAGTATTTGAGTCCAAATCAGAAAATATAAGACTCAATGGTGGGATGGCTTCAAATTTTGGTACAGAATCTCTGACCAAGCAATAATAAAATGGCCTAATCAGAGATCTGCTTCCAAAGAAACTCCATTTTTGCATAATAAGCCCTTCATTGTTTCAAAGTTGGCATCCACTCAGACAAAGGAACAATTCCCCCAAGTCTTGAAATAGGCTCTAGCTGAATATGAAGAGTCCCAAAGTTCCTTTCATTCTCACCATAGTGAAAATACTAATGAGGATGACCGTTACGGAATCAACTTGGCCAATGACGAAGACATTGGGAACTAGTACCTTCCATATATCAGAAAGATAGGAAGAACATTAGATAGAATTTTATGAACACTGTAACCTATACACTGTAGTAGACACTGTACATTGTGCATAGTAGATACTTTTACTATACACCGTAGCGAAGAACTGTAGTTATAGTAAGACATTTCATCTTTAAATACCATTCCATCCTCTCCAAACAAGGCAGGCTTTTCCAAAGAGAGAAGGACAGAGAAAACCCTAGATCTCTCTCTCCTCTTCTCAACCTTTCCATAACTTCCTTCAGCTACCTCCACCCAGGCCCAGATCCACCCATTCACCGCGCGTTTTCTATACATCCATCCGAGATCAGACTTTTCATATTATACTAGATCCAATAAGAAATTTTTTTATATCATCCCTGTTACACCTTCTATTCCAGATCTACCCCTGATCTGAGGATATAAAGTTTTTAAATATGTACTTTTTACACTTATAATTCTGATCTACTTGTAATATGTCAATATTCTGCAATATTAGTGATTTTTCATATCTTTGTTAGCATCTCTATTTATATACCCACAATTGGCAGGTTTTACCGCCTATGGTTGGTCTTTTCTTTATTTACTATCTTTACTTATATGCATTTACATTTCCGTAATTTAATTTACAACATTTATATTTTAGTAATTTAATTTACATACCCCATAAACGGCAGGTTTTTGCCTATGGTCGGCTTGTTCTTTATTGAAGATTAAAATTATTTATATAATTTTACTATTTCTTCTACCGTTATACCCTTATTATAATTTTGCTTTTTCTTTTATATCCTTACTTCTTCTTACCGTTATACCCTTATTACCTTTCTATTTGGCTTACTCTTCCTTTTTAGACGTACCTCATATCCTCAGGGTTATCTGGTATAAGAGCCAAGGGGGAAGAAACAGTCAGTCTTTATAAGAACATCATTTTTAAAAAATCGCTTTTATCCTTGGAAATCCTACGGTTTGCCTCGTGGGGTCTCGACAGTAAAGGGGGTTATTTCCTTTTTAGACGTACCCTCAGATCTTATACACACACACGCACGCACGCACGCACGCGCTACATCCACCCACTCCATGTCCCCCTAATCATCCACATCGCTACCACCGCTATTGCTGCTGCTACCATCATCCCTGTTCCAATACCATGCTATGAATCGGTATGAAACCCATGACACGCCCCCCATCAACCCACAAGGTAGCCTCATAACGGGTGAAAACTAGAGTCAAACTCGGGAATGTTACATCAGTATTCGACCCCTCAAAGCCATATTGAGCAAAAGTTGGGACATCATGCTATTTATCTGAAAAAGACAAGAGGTGAGCTAGTGCCCAGAAAGAGAGTAACCAAATTCTACACTATACTATCCGTTGCCTCCCATTTATGATGCTGGTTCATACATAGCATCCAATACACAGGCGAGACAATACGTGGCATACTCCAATTACATAAACACCACTATATAAACATGAAATGCAATACATGTGGTGCAAGCTCATATGCCAAGTTTTGTGTTTATTTGTATAATCTTTTCATTCCCGTTTCGCAGTGTATACGCCTGTTCAATGTCCGGCCCGCACAATTCACTTCCAGTTCACTGTCCGGACTTTCGGGGTTCACTGTCCTTAGGCATCTCACTCCAGGGCATCCGAGGTTCGCTGTCCTCAGGCATCTTAACTCCCACGGGGCATCATCGGTTCGCTGACTGATGGTTTCTCTTGACATTTCTTAATTTTTACAGCCTTAATCACGATATGCAATGCAAATGCAGCACGCCCAGCACATATTTTCGGCCATTTCAGCGTCCTTTCGCCACAATTTCCACCCACAACACGTACCAACATACGGCAGCTTATAGACAACATTTCAATCTATTTTCTACACGAATACGGCTTAAAACAGCGTATACTGGTACCGAACAGCACAAGCAGAAGCATTCTAGCTTATTTTGGCATAAGTACAGACCTGTAATAGTACATACGGTAAAATCCAGCTTGTTTTCCACCCAAAAAGGGCCCATGATGACCAATTACAGCACATACAATTCAATTTTCGGCATGTAAAACCCAAATATAACATGTATCTATCAAATTTCAGCATATCCAGTCCGAATTCAGCATGCATTCGTACATTTCCAGCACGTATTAGTGGCATGACGGCATGTGTTACTCAATTATGGCGCGTACTCATTAACCCGAACGCTAGAGGTAATGGTCCAATCGCGTTTTTGTTTCAAATTCGACATGCAATGGTCGGTTCAAAGGTGACAAGCCAAGACATAACCACGACTTCCCTTAAATTCAACATGCAAGCGCCGGATCAAAATCTAGAAGCCGTGAATCATTCACAAAACCATCTCATTTTGACATTCAAGTTATTCATGGAACAACTTAAACCTAACCTATATAGCCTCAAAACAAGAAGCAAGAGGATCCCTAGAGCATAGAAGTTAGAAATTCCAATTGCCTCGTAGTGTTTTTGCCTCTTGAGAGCATGTGAGAGCAAATTGAAGGACAAAAGCACAAGTAAGGAAGAGAGAGAGGGGGGGGGAGGGGGGGGGGGGGTGGGTGTGTTGTTGCGGAGGGAGAAGAAGTGAGAGCCTTTCTCCACTTCTTGAAGCTTCTTGCTTCAATTTTCAAGAAATTTGACAAGTGTAATGGTTCAAAGGCCACTTGTCCCAAGCCTTTTGACACTTGGCTTGCTTGAAATTAAAAGGAAATGAAAAGAATGGACATGGGAGGTGGCCGGCCATGCAAGGGTACTATTGCTCGAATTATGGGCATGAAATTGATACATGGCAGAACTAATTGGGCAAATGTATAATTTTGGTGTCCAAAGGGGCCATGCAAAAATGATTATTGCAAATAATTGATGTGAATAAGTCTAGTGCACATTTGTTCAATTCCATGCACAATGCACTCAAATTTTCGGCATCTACAGGAAAAATGGAATATTTAAATAAGCCTCCAAGACTTTAATCGCCACAGAGATTGGGCACTTAGGCCGGCCCAAAATTAATCAATAAAATTTTAATTTCCGTCTAAATTTCGAACTAACGATATTTAGCCATATCGTCTAATCGGGCAGGCAGGATTTAGGATGTCACACAAAGGCCCCGGGGATGAGCATGGGGTTCTTGTGCCATGTGCAGAGTTTCTATCAAAGCGCTTCATATCTTGTCATATTTTGAAAAATGATTTTCGAGTTTTAAATAATAAATCATTTTATCGAATTTAGCCTTTGGTTAGAATTTTTTTTTTTACATGACTCATTTTTCTAAACGATTCAAACGTCAAAAAAATGAGAAAAAATAATATTTTCTCCAAAATATTTCCTGCGAAACAAAACCAACCCTTAATAAAACCCCTGCCGTTTCGCCTTCTGTAATGCTATATATCTGTTCAACATCACTTACATCCGTTACCTACCAAGGTTACCGACAACGACCGCTTCTCAATTATAGGGTCTGGACAATCATCAATCACATGTTTTCCGCCTTATATCATGAGTTTCCACCACAACTAACACACCAAGAGGTCAAGACTTGCGATAATTGTATCCAATCCTCTGATCTCGTGGTGCAGCTAATGCCCCTGGTGTCTTTTATGTCCGGACCATATGATATTTAACCTCAATCATGAATTTCTCTCTGTCGTCACCAAAGAAGTAGGGTCCATGCAACCCCACACACAAAAAAAAAGAAAGGAAAGAAATCTATATCAAAAAATAAAAATAAAAATAAAAACTATTATTTGAGGATCCAGCGCATTGGCAACGAGGGCGGCGACATGTCCATTACTCTCAACACATTCTCCATGTTTTTCCCGAGTAAAGGCGTGGGAACGGGTGACTGACGGAGGCTATATTCGACTTAAGTCCCGGCTACCGCTCAATTGAAGCAAGCCCATCCCCGCCGCCCCGCCGCCGCATTAGTGGAAGGAAAGCAAGTATTATCGTATACCATAATATGACCGAAACTTCGATCGCATATGAACCTGAGCCTGCACAAGCAGTAGAGCATGCGGTTTAATTCGATCCAATGCGGTCCTTCTCATGTGGAAAAAACTTTTAGGCAATGTGTGGCCGTCTAGGATTTCTAGTTATGATAGGATTAGATATGATATAATATGATATGACATCTATATATTTTGTTGTGTCATATTCACTGTTTGGTGAATCATAGCAATAGAGCCCGCATATTTTTATATCATATCATATCATATCCATTGTTTGGCATAAACGGCATATAGCGTAAATGAATCTAAAAAGTTACACAATCAGAGATGGTAAGAATCTCTCATGATACCCTTGCCTGCTTCATTTTTACTTGCTTATTATTATTTTTTCCTCTCTTATTTGAAGTTCTTCAATTTTTTTCTATTTCTTTTTCCCCTTCCATCATTCTTTGATAAATTTTTTTAAATAGTAAACTATACTAAATACTTAAAATATGTAATAAAAATATAAGTACCAGATGTATGTTTTTAGACTGGATTTATATATATATTAAGTAGAAAGAAATTCGAACATACAAATAATTATATGAATAAATAGTAATGAATTTTTTTTTATTTTTCGTTATATTGAATTCTTTTATGCTCAAATACATGAATAAGAATATAAATAAATAATAACGAAATTTTGCTGTATTTTTGTTATTTTGAATTCTTTTATGTTAGAATTCAAATATTATTAATAATCGAATATCATTTTAATTTTATTAGTTTAAGAAGTTTGCTATTCAAAGAAAAATAACTTTTATGCTGTGGATATTAGAAAAACTGTACACTTTTATGGGAATAATTTTGTCCGAGTTATATATCTCTCGTATCCGGATTTAATCTATCTTGAGTGGGGATCAAATATAGAATATGATAAATTTTATCGAATTTTATCCCGTTTGATATCTACTGTTAAGGAAAGGTCAATCTCGTTAAAATTAGCCACGTGGCCCACGTGGTCCGACAATTGGAATTGCTTCCCCTTGAGAGCAGACGAAAAAAACGCGGGAATATAGTCTTTCAATCATGGGCGGGCGGCCCGTTCGTCTGTCGGCAATCAAAACGAAGAAAGGGGATTGCCAAGTAGCGGGCATTATCTCGTTCACTCGGGGCACCGGACCCGCATGTGTTTTGTGGGGCCCAGATATTCCCACGGATTGCACGGGAGTACAGCTAATAATATTTGATGACGTCATAAATATATTATGAATATATATCTTACCTAAGGATGATCGGTTCTTGGGTTCCATTGGACCGAAAACATGCAAAAAAGAAAAAAAAATGCACCATTCATGCTCATGGGATTATGTTGCATGTACTATATATTAATTATGAGCATAACAAGCTGGAAAAGATGAGAGGCTTTAAGCTACTTAAATAGTCTTCACCTGAAAACTCGGTCCAAAAGATGATCACTCCTCTCTCGAGTCGAACCGAAATTGCAATACCTATTTGGTATAGCTATGACCTATTTAGCGCTGTTTATACATTGGAAAATACAAATTTTAATTTCCCAATACTCCAAATTGATTGAAATAATATTATTAACAAGCCGTTGGGGAGAAACTTGTCGAGGTTTAAATAAATAAGGCTCTTTATTTTTTCAAGTCTACAAAAGATAACGTGCAATATAGATTTGATAAGATGGTGCCCTTGGGGGCATTCTGAGAGCTATCCGGATAAAGCCTACAATATTTTAATATACATTGTCTTTTCTCCATGCTATATTGGCTAGATACTTTTATACAAAGCATGTAGGATGTTAGAGAAATATTTAGGAATACTCTAAAAATATTATGTACAATTATGTATATTGGTATTTTTTTTTGTAAACAGTTGATGGATGATATTAATTTTGTCAACCTAAAGTAGTGACATTTCACCGGCATTTCAAAAAAAAAAATTCTTACTATATGCAACATTTTGATTTAGTTAAGTTTTATTTACTTACCAATTTATCCATAAATTTGATCAACAACACAGAGAAGAATATATTTCTTAGAAATTTCTCTCTTCAACAAAACAAATTTTTTATGAAAGTAATATATAGCAATAAAATAACATATTGCCTTTAATATACATGGAAACTAAACAATAAATAAAAATTAAAATAAGAAACTCTCAATTATGGTAAGTAGATCCTATATGAATATAGAAAGCTCACAAAAAGGAAAGTAAAGAAATTTGTGACAACCAATTTAAATTTCAATCAAATAATAGAGGGTAATTTCGCTTTTTTTTTTTGTGAAAATTGGGTAGATTTAGTGATATAGAGGGGAGAAATAGCATCGCCCTTTAAAAATCGTGCGATAACAACATCTTAAAGAAATCATCTACCTAAAATACCAATATTTTTACTTTTTTCAAAGAGACACATTGACTCTTAACAGGTCTCCTGGAGCTAAAAGATTTTTATAATTTTTTTGGCCAGATTATTGTTCAACCAATTAAAGGAGAGTTCCGACCAAAAAAAGAAATTATAGGAGTGAGAAAAGACAACGTCCAACCTCAGCAGCCAACTCTGATGCACAGCTGACCAACTCTCTCTTCCTACCTCCTTGTCTTCCTGGCCTTTTTCTCTCTCCTCTCTCCCACGCCTCTCTCTCTCTCTCCATCTGAGCTCCGTCCACCCACACCATCTCTCCAATGGCGACTATGCGCGGAGAGCCCGATTCCAAACCTCCTCTTTCCTCTTCTTCCGCGTCCCAAACCCACGTCCGGGTCAACTCGCGCCGGGGCGCGAACGCGATTCACCCGGTGGACATACCCACGCCGCCTCCGGCGGCGACGGCGAGCCCGGTCGTGTTCCGGAGGTGAAGCATTTCAGGAGGTGGGTCCCGTGGCTGGTGCCGACCTTCGTGGTGGCCAACACAGTGATGTTCATCATCACCATGTACGTGAACGATTGCCCCAAGAACTCGGTGTCCTGCATCGCCAGGTTCTTGGGCCGATTCTCCTTCCAGCCCCTCAAGGAGAATCCCCTCCTCGGCCCTTCCTCCTCTGCGTGAGTCGGATTGAGCTTCCCTTCTTTTGGCCTCTTTGATTGGTTAAAGTTTGATTTTTTTTTTTTTTTGGATTGGTGGAGTGAGTTTAGACTTGTCCTGTTTGAACTTTGGTGTGTTGAGTGTTTTGAACCATGGAACGAAGCAAGTAAGATAGCTTCTTTCGGTTTCCGGACAATGTTCCTGTTGTTTCGGTCTGCGGTTTTGGATTCTGTTTCCAAGGATTAGATTGTCATATACTTATCGTAATGGTTTCTCAAAGAAAGAAGTATTTTGAGCTCTTGGATGAAGAGTGGTCCCGCTGCGCAGCCTACGTACTAAATGTGTAAATATTTTATCAAGGCAATTTATAGATGTTTTAGAGCATTAATGATTGTGTCCACGTTATCACGAGTACTAGCTACCTAATTTTTCAAGGTGAAGCTGAAAGAAGAATGGGCACTATCTTAGTTCCAAGCGACTGCGAGATTAGATTACAGCTATTTCTATGGATACACGTCTAATGAATAAGCAATCGTCAAAGATGCTAGACCTTATTCAACTTGACTGCTGTTTTACACCTAGATTATGTAATTTCCTTTTGGAGTTAGATTACAGATATTTCTACCTCTACAGTTCGTCGTGTATATGCAATCACACCCAGATTCTTTTGTTCAACTTGACTGCTGTTTTATGCCTATATTAGGTAGTTTCCTTGTTGATTGGTAATTATCAAATTTAAGTCCATGCTATGTCTTTTTAGGCTTCAGAAGATGGGTGCTCTAGAAGTAAGTAGAGTGGTTGACCGGCACCGGGTGTGGCTCCTTGTCACCTGCATTTGGTTACATGGAGGAGTTTTCCATTTATTGGCAAATATGTTGAGTCTTTTAGTTATTGGCATTCGGCTTGAGCAAGAATTTGGTTTTGGTATGTATGGAAAACTGCTTTTCCCACCTCTGCTTCATTATGCTTATATTTTCTGGACATCAGCCTTCTCTAACCAGACTTCCCATCTCATGTAAAATTCTTACACTGTGCAAAGCTTCCCATTATTGCCACAAATCTGATGTTGGTGCACATCCATTTGAGTGTGTATGTACAATTGTTAAATATCTTATAGTTTGCTTAAGTTCTGACTCAGAACTTCTGACCTGGGGCTTGCATTGGGGAGGACATATGAGGGGGTTGGAGGCATTGAATTCATTGGAGATGCCTTCCAAATAGATACGGTTTTGCATCAAAAGTGAAGGAACTAATAAGATCTGACGATTTGCAATGTAGTAATAGCTTTTAGGCAAGTTTTGTTGATAGATTTGAATGATTGCGTTCCATTACCCACTGTTAGTGACTTCTGAAAACAATGTGGAGGAAAAAAATTTGTGAGGAGACAAGTATCTAATTTGACAATGCAAGGAATGGATAGGCTCTGGTTTTGCTCAATGCGGAGTGGATAGCTTGTTTCTTTTCTGATGGTCCATGTGCCTTAAATCTTTTAGTTTGCATGTGAAATCCATTGCTCTTGGTGCTACCACTGCTATGGTATATCATGATTTATACATTTTCATGTGAGTCACCCAAAAAATGGAAATTTCAGCTTTAGGATGTACTTGAGGTTTTCTTCTTTCTTACCTAAACAACATGCGCACCGTGATATAATAGTTTTGTTTTAGCGTAGTATGCTTTTTGCAAGTATTATTTTTGTACACTCTCCTCTTGTTAGCTCCCTATATCATGATACCTACATTCTTTCATAAGCCAATATTAATGAACATTGCTGATCTACCCCTCCTTGTACCTGGTTCAAGTTCTATTCATTTACATTTGGTTCAAGATTTTGTATTTGCAGTTTAAATGCCATCATCGGTGATGCTTAAATCTGCAGAATCTTTGTTTCTCATGTTCAGTTTGCAAATTAAATTCTGAAGAAACATGGCCTTTGAATCATCCTCATTATGCAACTTCAACATAGTTCGCATTCAAAGGCAGTTTGATGGAGTCAATTACTTTGTATACCACTATGTCCATGGAATATTTTCATTAATGCTACCAGGATCTGTGGATCTGTCAGATAAGCTTCGTTTATCTATGTAGCTTCCATTAACTTAGAGCCTTCCTTGCAGTGCGAATTGGTTTGCTCTACATAATCTCAGGACTTGGTGGAAGTTTGTTGTCAGCTCTTTTCCTTAAGTCAAACATTTCCGTTGGTGCTTCTGGTGCACTATTTGGATTACTAGGTGGAATGCTCTCTGAACTCATTATTAATTGGAGCATTTACACCAACAAGGTATAGCATCATTATAGATACTTCTTCACGACCCATGAATTACTATCCAGCATCTTCTTTCTTTCTGTTAACATTAACTGATTTTTCCCAGGTTGCTGCATTTGTGACCCTCTTGTCTATCATTGTGCTAAATTTGGCTGTTGGGATACTTCCTCATGTGGACAACTTTGCCCACATTGGGGGATTTCTTTCCGGCTTTTTACTGGGATTTATCTTTCTGATCCGGCCCCAGTTTGGATGGGTTAGCCAAAGATATGCTCCCCCTGGGAATTTGACGACTTCGGCTATATCCAAATTCAAGAAGTATCAGTGTGTCCTGTGGATTTCCTCTCTTATCACCTTCATTGTTGGGTAAGTACTCAGTATACATGTTCTTAACTATAAAGGGAGGGAAAGGATTCTCAGAATTTTCAAAAATGCGGACTTTCATGACCGTTCAATGACCTTGATACCAACAATGCTGCCAAATATCTATTTCAAGGCATTAGCCAATAGTTAGCTGATTTCTGGGTTAATTGGGAAGTAATTGCATAAACCAATCTTGTGCTGAGTTTGTGCAAGTAAACGTTGGAAATCTGCATAGCTTAATGGTGAAAGCTTAGCAAAGAAATGACAGTTGCTCTAGCCTCCAATTATGCTTCTAAAACATTATTTCTTTAACATTTTTGTTTATCACTTCCTCCTTCCATTTACATCGTAGTGTTGCGTTGCTTCTTCAGGTAGTTGGTGCTTTCACTACAGACAAGTACTCGGACTATAAAATACTTGAAGGGGTTCTAATTTTCAATCTATGCTTTCTTAATAGGTTTACCGCTGCTCTGGTTTTGCTGCTCCGGGGTTTTGATGCAAATGATCATTGTTCTTGGTGCCACTATTTGTCTTGTGTCCCAACTTCAAGATGGAGCTGCAATTCAAATCTGGGATACTGCACTGTAAGGGACCTCCCCATTCTTTTCACACTTTTCAGTATATTTGTTTACTCTACACCGTCTCCTTACATTGGCACAACCAGAACAGGAAAGTCATGACAAAAGCAGAGGGGGGTCGATTGACCAACATCAGACAGAGATGCCCCTCTCGTTGTTCTTCTTGCAGCCAACTCCCTTTTATTTGTACAGTCCTAGAACATTCATTTGAGACCGGACAACCTTTTATATGAACTAGAAATGACCGGACAACCTTTCATGCGCAATGATGGGTAGCAACTGACAATTTTCTTACTATAGCCCATTGTAAAAATAACCTTAATATGAAATTCATGGTTATAATTATCGTAAGGCAAAGCAAATTAAAATTCAGAGTTATGAAGTAAGGTCTCATTGTTACTTAATGACATCTCTCGCAGATAATATAAGAACTATGCATGGTGTGCATCTGTAATATACAAAGTTTCTGCCGCTTGGACATTAATTTCATTTGTATTGCAAACGATGTGTTGCTAATCTCTATAGTTTGTGGCACCGAGCATTAAACTCACGTCTTTTGCACATGAAGACTTAGTAATTGTTATGCCAGACCAGTCTCGTTTCTCTCCGACCATCTCTTTCGAGAACTGCATAACCCCTTGACCTGTGTTGCCATTGCTTTTAACTGCAGTCCACGCAGTTAGGAAGCCAGCTGAACTTGACGTGCTCAACCAACGGCAAATCCAGCACGTACACGTTGCTGGATGCAACCGCTTCTCAGATTCAGGGGCTGTGTTCTCAGCTCTGCAGTTGATTATCAGGAAAACACGGTGCACTCAGCCATCACCTTTAACTTGATTGCTGTGAAGTTATGTCGACTTCAGGTTATTCGATTCATGTACATTTACCAGGGGATAGAGAGACTCTGCTTTTAGATTATAAATCTGAACATTCGCTTGAACCTTCACATTACATGTATTGCTAAGAGTGAGAGCTTATTAATTGAGTTCAATTTTTGTGCGACGGTCGATGCTTTCCCATTGATTTTCCAAGTATCGTGTTTGAAAACTTCACGACACTCGTTTAGTCCTTTTCACGGCTGGTGAACCCATCTTGAGTTTTCACATTATCAAGGATTAGCATACTTAACGTGTGAAATTCACTCTTTACATCTTCAGGCAAAATTGTCAAGCTAAACAAAACAAAACAAAATAAAATAAAATAAAATAAGTGAATTTACTCATTTCGCGTACTCATATCCTAAATCCTTTATTCCCCTTTGACAGATTGCCCCCACTTCCAATGCGAAACTTCACAATGGTTTTGGAAAAAATACAATAAAAAAAAGTTCTAAATATATTGCACTGATACCAATATGATCTTAACCTTTTTAATTGGATCAATTTAATCTTAAATCTTTTCATATTAGTATCAATTCAGTTCATTCGATCAATTTTTTGCCAGAAATCGATGATATAGATCCTAGCCGTCTTACATGACATGACTGACACTGATATAGAAATTTTTTTAAGTGTTTTAAAAAAAAGAAAGTAAACAAATAAAAAATAAGTGCCCACCTAGGACAGTCAACGTCCACGTCAGCGATTTTCAACTAAAATTGATTGGATAGACTGAATTGGTGCAAATGTGAAAGGTTTTGGGATTAAATTGATCCAGTTGAAAGGATTAGGACTATATTGATATCAATACAATAGGTTTATGATTTTTTATATATATATAAATGCTTTTTCCCAACGGTTTCGATGATTTCCAACCCCCCTGGCCGGCCGGGGTGTGTTCTTGTCGTGGTCATTGAGACTTTGGATGAAGGTCGTGCTGTTTTGTCGAGTTTGTCCTCTAGATCCAAAGCCAGTAGTTCCTCCATGGCCGCCGGACTTTGAGAGGCAAGGCCAGGATCCCCACGGCCTTGGAGGAGTTGCCGAGCTCAACGGGAAACGGGGGATTGATTAGGTCACTAGATTGGTGGATATTTCGCCAAGTCTGTAAATGCCACTTTGACAGATGGGTGACATTTAATAGAGTCAATTGAAAATTTACTGAAAACTTATAAATTTGACAAAAAATAATAATAGTATAAAATTCTAGGACCAAATTGATGTAATTGACAGATCTTCATCACTGCAATTAATGCTATTATGTGCACCTTTAGTTTGGACGATAATGGATGTACCCCACCTCGTAATGTTGCTTTTCGGGATAGCGTAATTAGAGTTGCATGCATTTTGCACTGCACGTTCGATAGTTCAGAATTAATGCCGTTGTCACGAAACATATTTACAAATGCAATCCCTTGTAATCATGAATTAGAACATCCTAATTCTTTAGACGATTGCGAATAATCGGGCTTAATTTGAGAGAAAGGAAAGGCGCGAAAGTATTGCCATATGGATAATTTGAGACCCGTCTTTGCGCATCTTAAATTTAAGAAGAACCCAAAGAATAATTGAAGCTTCATTTATCATTTGATTAAGTTTATTATTTAGTTTTTAAATATTCTAGATTTTATGTTTTATTCTTTCTTTCGTTTCTTTGTTCCTTCTTCCTTCGTCATGACTTCCTCCACTACAATCGGCCGACGCTGAGTGGCGGAAATAGAAGAATAAAGAAAGTATAAATAAAATAAAATTAAAAATTAAAAATAGAATAAAATAAAATAATTAAAATTAATAAATAAATATAAAACTAAACTAAAATATTGAACATTAAAAATTGAAAATAAAAAAATTGAGAGGAGCAATTTTGAAATTTTTTTTTACATCTTCAAATTTAGGAATTCACTTTTCTAATTTGGTACATGGATTTTTGTTGACAAAAAGTATTTTCCGTTGACTAAGTCATTTTCGACGAACCAAACGTGCGAAAGTCCAAAAAACACTTTCACTTAGTCAAACACATCATGATCCACATGCGGCAATTTTCTATTCCAATTTTCATTTCCATTCTGCGTCATTACAATCGACCAAATGCCGCTAATAAATTGAGTAGGGCGGTCCATTCCATTCCAATAGCTTCATTTTCAATAACCAAGCATTGCGAGTAATGCTATTAGTTCATCTTTTTCATACTTCCCAATCACGAAAAACGATTTGTTCTATCGACTCATGCACGATAGCATCGCTAAACACGTCAAATGACCCGTTAGATGTTTATAGAATGATTTTTTTTTTTTTTGTGAAAAAAGAGGTTTCTACTTTCATTCAACGAAAAACGGAATTACAACAACTAGCATTCTTGAAATCGCAACACAGAATGTCCCAAAGGGGCTAGGGGTTCTGACCAACCAATTAGAGGCGAGCAAATTCTTCCGAGGGGGCTTTCGCGACCCAGTCGGTTGCATCATTTGCCTCATGCAACATGGGCCACATTTATCATTTCCAAGCCCAGGCGGGGCATGATAGCCTTACATTCCTCAGATAAGCCTTTGATAGCCCATGGACTTTCTTTCGGTTTCTAAAGAAGATAAGGGACAGATATGTTGTTAGTGAGGATATCTACCCTTATCTTCTTTTTGTACGATCACGCCCTCAGAAGCATCCAACTCCCTTTGCTGTTCCTATTTTTCTTTTCCATCCCCAGTAACCACAGAGCTCACAGAATACCTAGGGCTTCAATCTCCAACATCGATCACACTTTTTTGCCCTTTGCCAAGTCGGTAATGATGGATTTGCTTGGGCTATGTGCTCGAAGTCATCATGCCCCATGGAACTATGGGAAAACCCTGCCATGTGACTCGATGGCCCTCTGTGTGACTGGGCTGGCTTCTGAGGCTGTACAAGGCAATTATGTGTAATTTGCATACATATTTATTTAAATATATGTTTGAACGATCGATTTATAATGGTGACTTACCTTGTGTTCATGCCATGGCCATTTATTTTCTACAAACTAGAATTATAATCATCTTTGGATTTTTGCACTCCAACTGAGCTAGGTTAGACCTAATGCTTATACGTTTCCACTTGTTATACCTTATGGTTCGTAAATTTTAGGTGACCATTGAATGGGTTAGTCGACGATTTAGAGTTGAACTTGTGGAGATTTATCTCACCCCTCTCGTTGACATCTTTTTAGGTAATTGATAATGGCCAACCTCCCCGTTCTTCCCACTATTTCATATGGTGTGCCCATCCATTTCTTGTGGGACATTATCCCCTTCACTATCCCTGAGATATCGGACCTCAAGTTCGTCTAAATTACATATGTCCTTCGGGTAAATGGAGGGATAGACGTGGGGGGTCATCCCACACCTTTTACGGTAGTCTATGGTCAGCAAGAGAGTGAACTTTTGGTCCATTACCATTGATTATGTTGGCGGTGGCAGTGACGGGGTGGCAAGTGGCGACGCGGCTTAGAGGGATCTTGGACTTTTATGCATATATGTGAAAATGATGTAACACTAACCGACGTTTTTGGAATAGTAGATCGACTGACCATAGTATCCTAGGAACTTTTGGGTTCATTTTCTTTTGATAGTTGTGTATATATGCATGCATAGCTAAACATGCAGGGTAGAAGTGATAGGCAACTTTTTGATGCCTCTCGAAGTTATTCCTAGGTTGTACAAAAAAAAAGGAAGGAAAAAAATGAAATGATCTTAGTCTGTTATAAATTATTGTTGCATTGATATCTACAATTATCTATTTATAATGTTTGACTTTGTTATTTCATATCTTGAATAAAAAATAAATATAATAAATATAACATTTATAATGTGAGGGGTAATAATGATGATGATGGTAATTGAATTATCGGTAATAGTCTAAGTGACAAGGTGCGCTAAAATTTTAGGGTCTAGGGCGACTATGCTTATAATTGTTGTTGTTAAGTTAGGTATCAGTAATGTTTGCATTACTTATCTAGACTTAGTGACAAGTTTTACTTGTTACTTATTGAGGGAAACAATTATGTGCAAGGGCGATGCGAGGATGAAGAGAGCAAACGAACAATCGTCAGGGAATGGTCCTGCTGACCTGAGGGTTGATGGCATCTTAGAAGCATTGACTCAGTGGGAGAATTGTTGGCACAAAAAGCTACAATCAATGCAGGAATGGGCGATAGCCGAGCACAGTGATTAGTAGAATAGTTTTTAAAGTTGAAACCCTTAAAGTTTACTGGACCTGAAAAGCCTGAGGAGGCGAAACGATGGATCAAAAGAGATGGAGAAAATTTTTAGGCTATTGAATTGTACTGATATGGATAAGGTGACCTTAGTGGAATATATCAGTTACATCGAAATGCCATGTATTGGTGGCAAATGATGAAGGACACCATGCTGCCTAAACGAGCAAAGATCATTTGGGGAACCTTTGTTACTGCTTTTTATGAGAAAACATTTCTCAAGTTGCACAAGATATAGGAACTTTGTCAATTTCCTATATCTTGTGCAACTTGAGAAATGTTTCTCATAAAAAGCAGTAACAAAGGTTCCCCAAATGATCTTTGCTCGTTTAGGCAGCATGGTGTCCTTCATCATTTGCCACCAATACATGGCATTTCGATGTAACTGATATATTCCACTAAGGTCACCTTATCCATATCAGTACAATTCAATAGCCTAAAAATTTTCTCCATCTCTTTGATCCATCGTTTCGCCTCCTCAGGCTTTTCAGGTCCAGTAAACTTTAAGGGTTTCAACTTTAAAAACTATTCTACTAATCACTGTGCTCGGCTATCGCCCATTCCTGCATTGATTGTAGCTTTTTGTGCCAACAATTCTCCCACATGAGTCAATGCTTCTAAGATGCCATCAACCCTCAGGTCAGCAGGACCATTCCCTGACGATTGTTCGTTTGCTCTCTTCATCCTCGCATCGCCCTTGCACATAATTGTTCCCTCAATAAGTAACAAGTAAAACTTGTCACTAAGTCTAGATAAGTAATGCAAACATTACTGATACCTAACTTAACAACAACAATTATAAGCATAGTCGCCCTAGACCCTAAAATTTTAGCGCACCTTGTCACTTAGACTATTACCGATAATTCAATTACCATCATCATCATTATTACCCCTCACATTATAAATGTTATATTTATTATATTTATTTTTTATTCAAGATATGAAATAACAAAGTCAAACATTATAAATAGATAATTGTAGATATCAATGCAACAATAATTTATAACAGACTAAGATCAATTTCATTTTTTTCCTTCCTTTTTTTTTGTACACCTAGGAATAACTTCGAGAGGCATCAAAAAGTTGCCTATCACTTCTACCCTGCATGTTTAGCTATGCATGCATATATACACAACTATCAAAAGAAAATGAACCCAAAAGTTCCTAGGATACTATGGTCAGTCGATCTACTATTCCAAAAACGTCGGTTAGTGTTACATCATTTTCACATATATGCATAAAAAGTCCAAGATCCCTCTAAGCCGCGTCGCCACTTGCCACCCCGTCACTGCCACCGCCAACATAATCAAATGGTAATGGACCAAAAAGTTCACTCTCTTGCTGACCATAGACTACCGTAAAAAGGTGTGGGATGACCCCCACGTCTATCCCTCCATTTACCGAAGGACATATGTAATTTAGACGAACTTGAGGTCCGATATCTCAGGGATAGTGAAGGGGATAATGTCCCACAAGAAATGGATGGGCACACCATATGAAATAGTGGGAAGAACGGGGAGGTTGGCCATTATCAATTACCTAAAAAGATGTCAACGAGAGGGGTGAGATAAATCTCAACAAGTTCAACTCTAAATCGTCGACTAACCCATTCAATGGTGACCTAAAATTTACGAACCATAAGGTATAACAAGTGGAAACGTATAAGCATTAGGTCTAACCTAGTTCAGTTGGAGTGCAAATATCCAAACGATGATTATAATTCTAGTTTGTAGAAAATAAATGGCCATGGCATGAACACAAGGTAAGTCACCATTATAAATCGATCGTTCAAACGTATATTTAAATAAATATGTATGCAAATTACACATAATTGCCTTGTACAGCCTCAGAAGCCAGCCCAGTCACACAGAGGGCCACCGAGTCACATGGCAGGGTTTTCCCATAATTCCATGGGGGCATGATGACTTCGAGCACATAGCCCAAGCAAATCCATCATTACCGACTTGGCAAAGGGCAAAAAAGTGTGATCGATGTTGGAGCTTGAAGCCCTAGGTATTCTGTGAGCTCTGTGGTTACTGGGGATGGAAAAGAAAAAGTAGGAACAGCAAGGGAGTTGGATGCTTCTGAGGGCGTGATCGTACAAAAAGAAGGTAACTTAGGTAAGGGTAGCTATCCTCACTAACAACATATCTGCCCTTATCTTCTTTAGAAACCGAAAGAAAGTCCATGGGCTATCAAAGGCTTATTTGAGGAATGTAAGGCTATCATGCCCCGCCTGGGCTTGGAAATGATAAATGTGGCCCATGTTGCATGAGGCAAATGATGCAACCAACTGGGTCGCGAAAGCCCCCCCGGAAGAATTTGCTCGCCTCTAATTGGTTGGTCAGAACCCCTAGCCCCTTTGGGGCATTTTGTGTTGCGATTTCAAGAATGCTAGTTGTTGTAATTCCGTTTTTTGTTGAATGAAAGTAGGTACATCTTTTTTCACAAAAAAAAAAATTCATTCTATAAACATCTAACGGGTCATTTGACGTGTTTAGCGATGCTATCGTGCATGAGTCGACAGAACAAAACGTTTTTTGTGATTGGGAAGTATGAAAAAGATGAACTAATAGCATTACTCGCAATGCTTGGTTATTGAAAATGAAGCTATTGGAATGGAATGGACCGCCCTACTCAATTTATTAGCGGCATTTGGTCGATTGTAATGACGCAGAATGGAAATGAAAATTGGAATAGAAAATTGCCGCATGTGGATCATGATGCATTTGACTAAGTGAAAGTGTTTTTTGGACTTTCACACGTTTGGTTCGTCGAAAATGACTTAGTCAACGGAAAATACTTTTTGTCAACAAAAATCCATGTACCAAATTAGAAAAGTGAATTCCTAAATTTGAAGATGTAAAAAAAAATTTCAAAATTGCTCCTCTCAATTTTTTGTATTTTCAATTTTTAATGTTCAATATTTTAGTTTAGTTTTATATTTATTTATTAATTTTAATTATTTGATTTTATTCTATTTTTAATTTTTAATTTTATTTTATTTATACTTTCTTTATTCTTCTATTTCCGCCACTCAGCGCCGGCCGATTGTAGTGGAGGAAGTCATGACGAAGGAAGAGGAACAAAGAAACGAAAGAAAGAATAAAACATAAAATCTAGAATATAAAAATATAAAATTTAAAATGATTAGTTATATCATTTAGAAAACTAAATGATTGGTTAAATATTTCAACTGACACAATTACGAGGTGGGGCCAACTCTATTCCGAAAAGCAACATTACGAGGTGGGGTACGTCCATTATCGTCCAAACTGAAGGTGCACATAATAGCATTAATTGCAGTGATGAAGATCTGTCAATTACATCAATTTGGTCTTAGAATTTTATATTAATTTTTTTTGTCTAATTTATAAGTTTTCCGTAAATTTTCAATTGACTCTATTAAATGTCACCCATCTGTCAAAGTGGCATTTACAGACTTGGCAAAATATCCACCAATCTAGTGACCTTATCAATCCCCCGTTTGCCGTTGAGCTCGGCAACTCCTCCAGGACCGTGGAGATCCTGGCCTTGCCTCTCAAAGTCCGGCGGCCATGGAGGAACTACTGGCTTTGGATCTAGAGGAGAAACTCGACACAACAGCACGACCTTCATCCAAAGTCTCAATGACCACGACAAGAACACACCCCGCCGGCCAGGGGGGTTGGAAATCATCGAAACCGTTGGGAAAAAGTATATAAAAAAAAATCATAAACCTATTGTATTGATATCAATATAGTCCTAATCCTTTCGACTGGATCAATTTAATCCCAAAACCTTTCACATTTGCACCAATTCAGTCTATCCAATCAATTTTAGTTGAAAATCGCTGACGTGGACGCCGACTGTCTTAGGTGGACACTTATTTTTTATTTGTTTATTTTCTTTTTTTAAAACACTTAAAAAAATTTCTATATCAGTGTCAGTCATGTCATGTAAGACGGCTAGGGTCTATATCAGCGATTTCTGGCAAAAAATTGATCGAATGAACTGAATTGATACTAATATGAAAGATTTAAGATTAAATTGATCCAATTAAAAAGTTTAAGATCATATTGGTATCAATGCAATATATTTAGAACTTTTTTTTATTGTATTTTTTCCAAAACCATTGTGAAGTTTCGCATTGAAAGTGGGGGCAATCTGTCAAAGGGGAATAAAGGATTTAGGATATGAGTACGCGAAATGAGTAAATTCACTTATTTTATTTTATTTTATTTTGTTTTGTTTTGTTTAGCTTGACAATTTTGCCTGGAGATGTAAAGAGTGAATTTCACACGTTAAGTATGCTAATCCTTGATAATGTGAAAACTCAAGATGGGTTCACCAACCGTGAAAAGGACTAAACGAGTGTCGTGAAGTTTTCAAACACGATACATGGAAAATCAATGGGAAAGCATCGACCGTCGCACAAAAATTGAACTCAATTAATAAGCTCTCACTCTTAGCAATACATGTAATGTGAAGGTTCAAGCGAATGTTCAGATTTATAATCTAAAAGCAGAGTCTCTCTATCCCCTGGTAAATGTACATGAATCGAATAACCTGAAGTCGACATAACTTCACAGCAATCAAGTTAAAGGTGATGGCTGAGTGCACCGTGTTTTCCTGATAATCAACTGCAGAGCTGAGAACACAGCCCTGAATCTGAGAAGCGGTTGCATCCAGCAACGTGTACGTGCTGGATTTGCCGTTGGTTGAGCACGTCAAGTTCAGCTGGCTTCCTAACTGCGTGGACTGCAGTTAAAAGCAATGGCAACACAGGTCAAGGGGTTATGCAGTTCTCGAAAGAGATGGTCGGAGAGAAACGAGACTGGTCTGGCATAACAATTACTAAGTCTTCATGTGCAAAAGACGTGAGTTTAATGCTCGGTGCCACAAACTATAGAGATTAGCAACACATCGTTTGCAATACAAATGAAATTAATGTCCAAGCGGCAGAAACTTTGTATATTACAGATGCACACCATGCATAGTTCTTATATTATCTGCGAGAGATGTCATTAAGTAACAATGAGACCTTACTTCATAACTCTGAATTTTAATTTGCTTTGCCTTACGATAATTATAACCATGAATTTCATATTAAGGTTATTTTTACAATGGGCTATAGTAAGAAAATTGTCAGTTGCTACCCATCATTGCGCATGAAAGGTTGTTCCGGTCATTTCTAGTTCATATAAAAGGTTGTCCGGTCTCAAATGAATGTTCTAGGACTGTACAAATAAAAGGGAGTTGGCTGCAAGAAGAACAACGAGAGGGGCATCTCTGTCTGATGTTGGTCAATCGACCCCCCTCTGCTTTTGTCATGACTTTCCTGTTCTGGTTGTGCCAATGTAAGGAGACGGTGTAGAGTAAACAAATATACTGAAAAGTGTGAAAAGAATGGGGAGGTCCCTTACAGTGCAGTATCCCAGATTTGAATTGCAGCTCCATCTTGAAGTTGGGACACAAGACAAATAGTGGCACCAAGAACAATGATCATTTGCATCAAAACCCCGGAGCAGCAAAACCAGAGCAGCGGTAAACCTATTAAGAAAGCATAGATTGAAAATTAGAACCCCTTCAAGTATTTTATAGTCCGAGTACTTGTCTGTAGTGAAAGCACCAACTACCTGAAGAAGCAACGCAACACTACGATGTAAATGGAAGGAGGAAGTGATAAACAAAAATGTTAAAGAAATAATGTTTTAGAAGCATAATTGGAGGCTAGAGCAACTGTCATTTCTTTGCTAAGCTTTCACCATTAAGCTATGCAGATTTCCAACGTTTACTTGCACAAACTCAGCACAAGATTGGTTTATGCAATTACTTCCCAATTAACCCAGAAATCAGCTAACTATTGGCTAATGCCTTGAAATAGATATTTGGCAGCATTGTTGGTATCAAGGTCATTGAACGGTCATGAAAGTCCGCATTTTTGAAAATTCTGAGAATCCTTTCCCTCCCTTTATAGTTAAGAACATGTATACTGAGTACTTACCCAACAATGAAGGTGATAAGAGAGGAAATCCACAGGACACACTGATACTTCTTGAATTTGGATATAGCCGAAGTCGTCAAATTCCCAGGGGGAGCATATCTTTGGCTAACCCATCCAAACTGGGGCCGGATCAGAAAGATAAATCCCAGTAAAAAGCCGGAAAGAAATCCCCCAATGTGGGCAAAGTTGTCCACATGAGGAAGTATCCCAACAGCCAAATTTAGCACAATGATAGACAAGAGGGTCACAAATGCAGCAACCTGGGAAAAATCAGTTAATGTTAACAGAAAGAAAGAAGATGCTGGATAGTAATTCATGGGTCGTGAAGAAGTATCTATAATGATGCTATACCTTGTTGGTGTAAATGCTCCAATTAATAATGAGTTCAGAGAGCATTCCACCTAGTAATCCAAATAGTGCACCAGAAGCACCAACGGAAATGTTTGACTTAAGGAAAAGAGCTGACAACAAACTTCCACCAAGTCCTGAGATTATGTAGAGCAAACCAATTCGCACTGCAAGGAAGGCTCTAAGTTAATGGAAGCTACATAGATAAACGAAGCTTATCTGACAGATCCACAGATCCTGGTAGCATTAATGAAAATATTCCATGGACATAGTGGTATACAAAGTAATTGACTCCATCAAACTGCCTTTGAATGCGAACTATGTTGAAGTTGCATAATGAGGATGATTCAAAGGCCATGTTCTTCAGAATTTAATTTGCAAACTGAACATGAGAAACAAAGATTCTGCAGATTTAAGCATCACCGATGATGGCATTTAAACTGCAAATACAAAATCTTGAACCAAATGTAAATGAATAGAACTTGAACCAGGTACAAGGAGGGGTAGATCAGCAATGTTCATTAATATTGGCTTATGAAAGAATGTAGGTATCATGATATAGGGAGCTAACAAGAGGAGAGTGTACAAAAATAATACTTGCAAAAAGCATACTACGCTAAAACAAAACTATTATATCACGGTGCGCATGTTGTTTAGGTAAGAAAGAAGAAACCTCAAGTACATCCTAAAGCTGAAATTTCCATTTTTGGGTGACTCACATGAAAATGTATAAATCATGATATACCATAGCAGTGGTAGCACCAAGAGCAATGGATTTCACATGCAACTAAAAGATTTAAGGCACATGGACCATCAGAAAAGAAACAAGCTATCCACTCCGCATTGAGCAAAACCAGAGCCTATCCATTCCTTGCATTGTCAAATTAGATACTTGTCTCCTCACAAATTTTTTTCCTCCACATTGTTTTCAGAAGTCACTAACAGTGGGTAATGGAACGCAATCATTCAAATCTATCAACAAAACTTGCCTAAAAGCTATTACTACATTGCAAATCGTCAGATCTTATTAGTTCCTTCACTTTTGATGCAAAACCGTATCTATTTGGACGGCATCTCCAATGAATTCAATGCCTCCAACCCCCTCATATGTCCTCCCAATGCAAGCCCCAGGTCAGAAGTTCTGAGTCAGAACTTAAGCAAACTATAAGATATTTAACAATTGTACATACACACTCAAATGGATGTGCACCAACATCAGATTTGTGGCAATAATGGGAAGCTTTGCACAGTGTAAGAATTTTACATGAGATGGGAAGTCTGGTTAGAGAAGGCTGATGTCCAGAAAATATAAGCATAATGAAGCAGAGGTGGGAAAAGCAGTTTTCCATACATACCAAAACCAAATTCTTGCTCAAGCCGAATGCCAATAACTAAAAGACTCAACATATTTGCCAATAAATGGAAAACTCCTCCATGTAACCAAATGCAGGTGACAAGGAGCCACACCCGGTGCCGGTCAACCACTCTACTTACTTCTAGAGCACCCATCTTCTGAAGCCTAAAAAGACATAGCATGGACTTAAATTTGATAATTACCAATCAACAAGGAAACTACCTAATATAGGCATAAAAAGCAGTCAAGTTGAACAAAAGAATCTGGGTGTGATTGCATATACACGACGAACTGTAGAGGTAGAAATATCTGTAATCTAACTCCAAAGGAAATTACATAATCTAGGTGTAAAACAGCAGTCAAGTTGAATAAGGTCTAGCATCTTTGACGATTGCTTATTCATTAGACGTGTATCCATAGAAATAGCTGTAATCTAATCTCGCAGTCGCTTGGAACTAAGATAGTGCCCATTCTTCTTTCAGCTTCACCTTGAAAAATTAGGTAGCTAGTACTCGTGATAACGTGGACACAATCATTAATGCTCTAAAACATCTATAAATTGCCTTGATAAAATATTTACACATTTAGTACGTAGGCTGCGCAGCGGGACCACTCTTCATCCAAGAGCTCAAAATACTTCTTTCTTTGAGAAACCATTACGATAAGTATATGACAATCTAATCCTTGGAAACAGAATCAAAACCGCAGACCGAAACAACAGGAACATTGTCCGGAACCCGAAAGAAGCTATCTTACTTGCTTCGTTCC
>JAGVVM010006020.1:0-10477 GCA_019149425.1 Psidium friedrichsthalianum
GGTAAATTGTCTCGGAAAATTTCGAAAAATTCTAAAAAATTTCAAAAATTAGGAAACGGGTCATTTCGACTAGCCAATCCTATTTTTGATGATTTCCCTTCCTGATCCTTTCAAAATAACGATTATGCCCTTATGGGCAAATTGTCTCGGAAAATTTCGAAAAATTCTCAAAAATCGTAGAAAATGGGAAATGGTCAATTTTGACTGGCCAGACCCATATTTTGTGACTTTGACTCCCATTTCTTCATGAAATGATAATTTTTACCCCTCATGGCAAATTGTCTCCAGAAAATTAGAAAAAAAAATTCAGAAAATTTCTCAGAAATTGTGGAAACAAGGAATGGCCTCATTCAATTGGTTTGACTTGTTTCCATTTCCCGATCCTTGAAAAATGATCATTTTACCCTTTTAGTCAGTTTGATCCTGAATCTCATCCCAAATGATTTTTCATGAAATAAAATGGTACGAAAAAAGGCGTTAGAGTAATCTAGCGTAACCAAGTCCCCGAACTCATAATCTCTAGTTCGTAGAAATAATTTAGTTCTCCCACTAATTTACTTAGATTTCTAATCGACCTACCCAAAAACGATTAATGGCAACTTCAAGTTTTAAAATCATTTAAATAAAAATATCAAAATCGTGATTCGATAGGGCTTGGGAGGGTCCACGTTAGGTTAGTTAATCTAATTAACCTGATAATCCGTTCACCCGAATAATAAAATTTTTAGGTCGCGACAGCTTGGAGACTCCGCTGGAGACTTGTTCTTAAATTTTGGAAAATTTAAGAATCTAGAGGACTTAGCCAGAAAAATTTCATGAAAATTCATTTGATTTAGCATTGGTTAGATTCTAACCTTTAGATGTTAAATGGTTTTGCAGAAAGGGAGTTATAAGGGGTGGAGTGTTTGACGAACCCCTTTGTTTTGCAGGCTTGGTGTTGGAATTGTTTGTTTAATTTCGCACATGTTTAGAAGCAGTGTTTTGATATAAATTGCTATGCATGTACTGCATCTTTTGGCTATCACGACACATCGCATATACTAGCGGTCAAACCTCGACTGCAATCATCTTTAGGTTTACCTTAGATAGGGAAATGTGCGAAAGGATCTCGTGATTGATTGCACTTGGACTTTCGTATTTGTTCCTGCCCTGCGGTCACGCCTACTGGATCACTGTTGTTGATACCGAAGAGGATGAAGTGACAGAAGAAATCATTTTAGTCCCATGCTCTACCTTGATGAAAGAGTCTAACTGCTCAATGGAGGGGGGAGACCATGCAAATTTAACAAAGTCAAAATTCATCTAGACGTTCCCCAAAAGGACAACACATTTTCTCCTCGCCTCATAGAGAAAGCACCTGATACTTTTCAAAGGCCAGAAATTCACCAAGAAGTACGATGGCATTGGATGTCCAAAAACTCATATCAATCACTTTTTGGAAGAGATGACTGAATATGTTGACGATGATTCACTCTTGATCCAGAATTTTCGATATACTTTGATTGGTCCTGCGCTATCATGGTTTATGGCGCTTGATATTAGGGGTATCGAAGAATGGGATGATCTTACTGACCAATTTCTACAACAATATAGATACAACATGAAGACTATCCCCACTAGAGTGGATTTAAAACATGTGGAAATGAGGAGGAACGAATGTTTTAGATCATTCGCACGAAGATGGAGGGCAAAAGCTGCTCAAGTTCAACCCCCATTGGATAAGGAGGAGTTGATAGGATACTTTCTGACAACCCTTCCATACAAATTCTTTGAACGGCTACATACCTGTGGTTGTCAATCATTTTCGCATTTGGTGAACGTTGGTGAAAGGATGAAATGGCTATGCGAAATGACAGGGCCAGAAATAAGAAAAACTATGGGGAATACCCTCAAGTCAGCAAAGGACCATCTAAAGAGGCAAAGTCCGCGTATCAAGGAATGTCAGTTATGAATCGAACTCCCAAGAACAAGTCAGGATATCAACTACATGTTTCCACCTCTCCCCAAGGGCAATATGGGCCTAAGGTGGAGAAATCTCGAAAGCCTAACCAAGTGAAGAAGTTTCCGCCTAAGCAATTCACTCCACCTCCGTATCCTTACTCAAAACTACTTCCAATGTTATTGGAAAGTGGGTTAGTTGCGAAGGAGCCGCCAAGAAAGAATCCTCCAAAAAATTTCTCCGGCTATGATGAGACTAAGGCATGTGCATATCATATGGGTGAAATGGAGCATAACGTCGATAATTGCTTGGTTCTCAAGCATAAAGTTCAAACCCTCATAAATAGTGAGATCCTCAAGCTGGATGACCTGAAGTCGAAAATACTACATAGCCAGTCACTTGAGATCAAGGAGTAATCCTCATAGATGGCAATGAGGAAGATAAAAACTAGATTTCTTAGTCGACACCCCCGAATCACGAGGCAATTTCAACCATGGGATCATCATGTCTCAAAGGAGTTCGTGGAAGGAAGTGGTTCACCGATATAAAAAGAATACGATATTAGCATATGAAGAAGCTGGGTCATGCGTAGCCGTTTCAGATTTTACAAAAATAAAGCAGTCAATGTTAATTGCTGGCATCGTGTCATTTCCATTTAGTCTTTCAATTCATAGTGTAAGTAGAACTTAATGATGCCTTGGATCTTGAGCCGTTGGTCTAGGGTAGTCTTCTTTGTAAAACGGCCTTATCATTTCATTCTAAGTAAATGCATATGCACGTTTTATTAAAGACATGCAGGAATGTTCTAAACCGGCCTAGTGATGACACATGTCTTCGATTTTCGAAGATTTGAGGCCCGAGTTCCTGCATGTTTCCTAATTTTCAAATGAATTTTACAGGAACGAGGATGTCTGATGATATGAGGATTAGTTCCCCTCCCACTTCTTAATTTTTCGGTTGTAAACGTCTTTT
This sequence comes from Psidium friedrichsthalianum, assembly GCA_019149425.1. NCBI lineage: Eukaryota > Viridiplantae > Streptophyta > Magnoliopsida > Myrtales > Myrtaceae > Psidium > Psidium friedrichsthalianum. The sequence goes on from JAGVVM010006020.1 coordinate 2,912, forward strand.
AAAAGAATTTTTCCAAAATATTTAGGCATGAACTCTAATGTTGCTCACACAGTGATTTGTGCAGATGTCCTTGGAATGGTGCTCCAAAGGTAAATGTGATCGTTCTAATGGAAACACCTCATATATAGTCTAACATGTTAATATATGCCTTTTGGCTTAGATTGAAGATGGCCAACTACTCAAGATGATGAGGAAAATGGTGATCAAAGATGAATGAAGAGAGTTCACTTGAAGCAAGTCTCCCCAGTTCTACCAAATAAGCATATTAGGGCAATGAATGAGGAGAGCCATCCAAGTGCGTTTGCATGGCCAACCAAGAAAAGAACGAGATCGAGTCGTCATTTTCGGTGAAGAGACATATCGTTCCTAAGTAACTTTCAATCAGTAATGAAAATACTGTTACTTGTCCTTTTCTTCTTCACAGGCGACAAATGGAAGTAAAGCACTTGGAGAACAATGCTACCAAATGACAAAACGGGGAGTATACTCTTACTTCATCTTAAACATGCATGTAGAACAAATATATCTAAGAGCATCTTAAGGGCCCACTTAAGGGTAAAATCTTTCATGAAGCTCCGATACATATTCAATCGACATTTGAATCCTTGCAGGCTTTCTATTGACTAGAAATCCCTTTAAAAAGAACATCCGAGAGAAAGAAAAGAGGAAAGACTTGAATTTCATACATCGTCATATGCATTAAAGAAGCGCTTTCCATAAATAAAGAGAGAGTCATTCCTTCATTACATACACGACCCATTTTAAAAAATCACTTGCATCATGCATGTCATACATACACCCTCTATATGGATACTCTTTTTAAGGCGTCTAAAGGCCAGGACATAAGACCATAGATAAAAAATAAATGGTATCAATTCCAACTGTCTACTCCTTACGCCATTCGGACATGATTCGTCCTTTCTTTTAATAGGGAAATATCAAACACTTTAAAGGCAAATTTGATTGAGAAAGTCGTCTAATCATCATACACTAGATTCCAAATTATTTTCGAAAAAATCTATACATGATTACATAAGTGTGAGCTATTTTCACTTTTGAGGAGACTGACACAAATTCAAAAGAAGGGTAAGACGGTATCGCTCCAAATATTTCGTTACCTGAAAGATCTTTAATTGACACATCCCTTCTCTTCTTATAAGGTTATCAAGTTGTCAAGGGGCAGAACATTTCTAAGATGAAAGCAGTTGATAACTCGAGTAGCTAAGATAAAAGGTGGGATCAAGAAAAGGAGTTTATTTGAGAATAAGTCCCTTTCTAACCACAAACAAAATCGATTCGGAACATACCCTTCTTTCACCGCCAAGGAACGTATCGAGACAAAACCATCAGAGCCTCAAGTAGCGAATAGTAAGACACGTCCTACTGAGGGCAAGGCGTTTGAAAAGAGTAGTCCTACGAACATCAGAAAGACAACACTAAAAGGAGGAATTTCGTTCCTAAAAGCTCAAATAAATCTAAAAAAGGATTAACATTCATTCCTTCATGCAGGTGAAAAGTAAAAAGAAAACTTCAAATAGTAAACATCCCAAACTGGACAGGGGATTACAAGAAAATGTGAAAATACGCTGAACTATTTGGGCTAGGGCAAGGATTACCTAACTAGGGTAACTGTCACCTGACTGGGACAAATGGTTCATCGATGTGATCGAAGGTTTATTAGTAGACAACACTTTTCAACTCAAATGAAAGAAGTTCAGAGTGAAATTTCGAAGTTGTCAACTGTCAAGAACTTCAACAAACGCATCTAAAAGGATCCACAACCATCAAGCAAATATAAGTCATGCCTGTGAGAGCTCAGGATGAAAAGCCATGGACAACACTTGACACAACTTGATGAAGGGATCTTTTTGAGGCATGCCTACAAGAAAGATTCATCACCAAACGAATAAATAAGTATCTCTTTCACTGAAAATTCGAGGAGATTTGGTGGTTATAGAACAACTCACAATCCTATCTTGTTGAAAAATTGTAGCTTTTCATGACCTATGCATTCTCTCTTTAGATTGGAGTACATAACCAAGGGTAAGATGTGTTGTTCCAATATATCTCGAATTTGAGAACATATATTAACCTATTCCCTTTAATCTCTACAGGAAACGTCGTCTGGATGATCAAACTAGGTGATAAGATTCATGCAATCTATACATTGGGATTTCGATGGGAATGCATGGTCAAGAGTAAGGTGGTATTGTTCCAATTTATTCTGGATATGAAATATATACTAACTCCTCATTTTAACCTTGACAGGGACTCACACCACAATGGACAGGTTACAGATTCTCACAATCTATGCAACTGTATTCGGATTGGAACGCATAATCAAGAGTGAAGTTGTATTGTTCCAATTTACTTCAACATGGAAGACATATACTAACACGCTCCCTTTTACTTTTATAGGGGGTCCTTTGCCGCGACGGGTAAGTAAGTATCCATTTCCTAATATTCTAAAATTTTCAAAATCATATCATTTGAATTCCAAGAATTAGAAAATTCACAAAATCAATAATGTTTTCAAATAACGTTCAAACGTTTTAATAAGCCCACGTCTTGAAGAAAATATCCGGTTTAGAACCTCATTCGCATCATGATTCGAAAGGTTTTGAAGTTATCCAAATCATGTTTGAAACATACATCATGCATCATAATCCCCTATGGAGATTGATTTTTGATGAAATTGAAATGAATGTCCAAATAAGGGCGTTTAAGATTTATCAATTGGAGTACCTCAAATGATGAAAGGCAAATCATACCCAAACACGTCCCTACACACACTTGAGCGGTCAATAGAGACCTTACTTAGGGACGTAGGATTTATTTGCAGTGATTACATAGATTGAGATAACGAGAGGCAATTATTTCTCCATCCTAAACACTACAGGTAACCATTGACAAACCCTTTGAACGACGGTTTCATTTCTTACCCCTGTCAAAGAACCACCCCACATCCGGACAAACGAAGATTGTTCCAGTAACAGTATGAGGTAAATGGTTAGAAATTCTCTTGCTTGGACTAATATCAATCTTCGGGCGTGTCTTTGCATTTAATCTCATATGGTAATTCAAGTGCCTTAAAATGATGAAAAGCATTCATTTTTCTATCCTACACACTATCATCCTTTGCATGCCCAATTGAGCCTGTATATTCGTTTCTTAAAACCCCGTTAGTGATCACTATCTATTCTAAGATGAAGATGACACCGTCTTGAAGCGGAAGAATTCGGAAGGATCGGCTCTACATGGAATTCCTGAATTAACTTTTCAAGTACGCTGGATTTTCATTCACATGTATACTGGTTATAATCTTCGAAAATTCTGTTTAAAAAAAAGAAGAAAAAAAAAGAAGAAAAGAGAAAAGAGCAAAAGGCGGGACCTAAAAAAAAGGGAAGAAGAAGAACAGAAAAAGCCAAATCCCGGGCATCAAAAAAACAAAGCGCCATCAAAAGTAAGGCTAATGCCCATTTTATCCTTGTCCATTTGCGAATACCTCCAAAATTTCATATGTGCGCTTTGTAGACTCAGTTAAAAATATCTGCACGTTGTTTCCCTTATAAATTCCCAATGGGATCTTGTTGTAAAAGAAAATTCTCCGTAGGGGTCAAGTTGCGAAATATATCTCTCCTCAAGCAACGGTATCAGCAGAAGTTCGCACTATCCTCATTCAACGATGGTGTCTCTGGAAGATTATCCCAGAAGACTAACATGGGTGACAAATCTGCAGTGATCACCAACATCAAACCCTCCTGATATATTCTTTGGGCCAAAATAAGCTTTTTCTCCCTTGATCCCCAATCCTAACCTACGTTACAACCCATAAAGTCTTTTTAGATTAAGGCACTTGAATTAACGTAGAGTTAAATGATTTTAAGAATCGCTTGAAGAAGTACAAGCAAGATTATTTCTCTCTCATTTTGCAGGGTTCTTGACTTGTAAACCCGAAGTAGAAGATGAAGATCTTTCGTTCATGAGCCTAACTCATTTATGAGTCCCCCTTGCAAACCTTTAACCAAGCCCACATTACGGTCCTCTGAAAGACCTTTGAGATCAATCAAATTGTATGCGCTGCGAATAATTCCGAAACCCTAATTTAGGAAGCACTCGAATTTCTCTCGAACCTATGCCTAGGGTTCGGAATTATTCGCAGCGCATACAATTTGATTGATCTCAAAGGTCTTTCAGAGGACCGTAATGTTGGGCTTGGTTAAAGGTTTGCAAGGGGGACTCATAAATGAGTTAGGCTCATGAACGAAAGATCTTCATCTTCTACTTCGGGTTTACAAGTCAAGAACCCTGCAAAATGAGAGAGAAATAATCTTGCTTGTACTTCTTCAAGCGATTCTTAAAATCATTTAACTCTACGTTAATTCAAGTGCCTTAATCTAAAAGACTTTTATGTTGTAACGTAGGTTAGGATTGGGGATCAAGGGAGAAAAAGCTTATTTTGGCCCAAAGAATATATCAGGAGGGTTTGATGTTGGTGATCACTGCAGATTTGTCACCCATGTTAGTCTTCTGGGATAATCTTCCAGAGACACCATCGTTGAATGAGGATAGTGCGAACTTCTGCTGATACCGTTGCTTGAGGAGAGATATATTAGCAACTTGACCCCTACGGAGAATTTTCTTTTACAACAAGATCCCATTGGGAATTTATAAGGGAAACAACGTGCAGATATTTTTAACTGAGTCTACAAAGCGCACATATGAAATTTTGGAGGTATTCGCAAATGGACAAGGATAAAAATGGGCATTAGCCTTACTTTTGATTGCGCTTTGTTTTTTTGATGCCCGGGATTTGGCTTTTTCTGTTCTTCTTCTTCCCTTTTTTTTAGGTCCCGCCTTTTGCTCTTTTCTCTTTTCTTCTTTTTTTTTTCTTCTTTTTTTAAACAGAATTTTCGAAGATTATAACCAGTATACATGTGAATGAAAATCCAGCGTACTTGAAAAGTTAATTCAGGAATTCCATGTAGAGCCGATCCTTCCGAATTCTTCGCTTCAAGACGGTGTCATCTTCATCTTAGAATAGATAGTGATCACTAACGGGGTTTTAAGAACGAATATATACAGGCTCAATTGGGCATGCAAAGGATGATAGTGTGTAGGATAGAAAAATGAATGCTTTTCATCATTTTAAGGCACTTGAATTACCATATGAGATTAAATGCAAAGACACGCCCGAAGATTGATATTAGTCCAAGCAAGAGAATTTCTAACCATTTACCTCATACTGTTACTGGAACAATCTTCGTTTGTCCCGGATGTGGGGTGGTTCTTTGACAGGGGTAAAGAAATGAAACCGTCGTTCAAAGGGTTTGTCAATGGTTACCTGTAGTGTTTAGGATGGAGAAATAATTGCCTCTCGTTATCTCAATCTATGTAATCACTGCAAATAAATCCTACGTCCCTAAGTAAGGTCTCTATTGACCGCTCAAGTGTGTGTAGGGACGTGTTTGGGTATGATTTGCCTTTCATCATTTGAGGTACTCCAATTGATAAATCTTAAACGCCCTTATTTGGACATTCATTTCAATTTCATCAAAAATCAATCTCCATAGGGGATTATGATGCATGATGTATGTTTCAAACATGATTTGGATAACTTCAAAACCTTTCGAATCATGATGCGAATGAGGTTCTAAACCGGATATTTTCTTCAAGACGTGGGCTTATTAAAACGTTTGAACGTTATTTGAAAACATTATTGATTTTGTGAATTTTCTAATTCTTGGAATTCAAATGATATGATTTTGAAAATTTTAGAATATTAGGAAATGGATACTTACTTACCCGTCGCGGCAAAGGACCCCTATAAAAGTAAAAGGGAGCGTGTTAGTATATGTCTTCCATGTTGAAGTAAATTGGAACAATACAACTTCACTCTTGATTATGCGTTCCAATCCGAATACAGTTGCATAGATTGTGAGAATCTGTAACCTGTCCATTGTGGTGTGAGTCCCTGTCAAGGTTAAAATGAGGAGTTAGTATATATTTCATATCCAGAATAAATTGGAACAATACCACCTTACTCTTGACCATGCATTCCCATCGAAATCCCAATGTATAGATTGCATGAATCTTATCACCTAGTTTGATCATCCAGACGACGTTTCCTGTAGAGATTAAAGGAATAGGTTAATATATGTTCTCAAATTCGAGATATATTGGAACAACACATCTTACCCTTGGTTATGTACTCCAATCTAAAGAGAGAATGCATAGGTCATGAAAAGCTACAATTTTTCAACAAGATAGGATTGTGAGTTGTTCTATAACCACCAAATCTCCTCGAATTTTCAGTGAAAGAGATACTTATTTATTCGTTTGGTGATGAATCTTTCTTGTAGGCATGCCTCAAAAAGATCCCTTCATCAAGTTGTGTCAAGTGTTGTCCATGGCTTTTCATCCTGAGCTCTCACAGGCATGACTTATATTTGCTTGATGGTTGTGGATCCTTTTAGATGCGTTTGTTGAAGTTCTTGACAGTTGACAACTTCGAAATTTCACTCTGAACTTCTTTCATTTGAGTTGAAAAGTGTTGTCTACTAATAAACCTTCGATCACATCGATGAACCATTTGTCCCAGTCAGGTGACAGTTACCCTAGTTAGGTAATCCTTGCCCTAGCCCAAATAGTTCAGCGTATTTTCACATTTTCTTGTAATCCCCTGTCCAGTTTGGGATGTTTACTATTTGAAGTTTTCTTTTTACTTTTCACCTGCATGAAGGAATGAATGTTAATCCTTTTTTAGATTTATTGAGCTTTTAGGAACGAAATTCCTCCTTTTAGTGTTGTCTTTCTGATGTTCGTAGGACTACTCTTTTCAAACGCCTTGCCCTCAGTAGGACGTGTCTTACTATTCGCTACTTGAGGCTCTGATGGTTTGGTCTCGATACGTTCCTTGGCGGTGAAGAAGGGTATGTTCCGAATCGATTTTGTTTGTGGTTAGAAAGGGACTTATTCTCAAAATAAACTCCTTTTCTTGATCCCACCTTTTATCTTAGCTACTCGAGTTATCAACTGCTTTCATCTTAGAAATGTTCTGCCCCTTGACAACTTGATAACCTTATAAGAAGAGAAGGGATGTGTCAATTAAAGATCTTTCAGGTAACGAAATATTTGGAGCGATACCGTCTTACCCTTCTTTTGAATTTGTGTCAGTCTCCTCAAAAGTGAAAATAGCTCACACTTATGTAATCATGTATAGATTTTTTCGAAAATAATTTGGAATCTAGTGTATGATGATTAGACGACTTTCTCAATCAAATTTGCCTTTAAAGTGTTTGATATTTCCCTATTAAAAGAAAGGACGAATCATGTCCGAATGGCGTAAGGAGTAGACAGTTGGAATTGATACCATTTATTTTTTATCTATGGTCTTATGTCCTGGCCTTTAGACGCCTTAAAAAGAGTATCCATATAGAGGGTGTATGTATGACATGCATGATGCAAGTGATTTTTTAAAATGGGTCGTGTATGTAATGAAGGAATGACTCTCTCTTTATTTATGGAAAGCGCTTCTTTAATGCATATGACGATGTATGAAATTCA
>JAGVVM010006021.1:0-10639 GCA_019149425.1 Psidium friedrichsthalianum
TGTCTTTAGTCTTTTCTCCCCAATCAAAAAAGGGGAGGGGGGGGGGGAGAAAAGGGGGGGGGGGGTCAGGGGGGGGGGTGTCTCAATGTCGGTTCCCCTTTTTCTTCTGGGTTGATAGGCAGAAGTGGAGAAAAGTTCTGCTGTACAAGTGGGGGGAGGTGGTGCAGCTTCAGATGCCACATCCAAGACCCACGCAGTCCATTGGCTCCAGAAAACTCTCTACTGTCAGATCTCTCTCTCTTTCTCTCTTTCACTCGCTCGTGGTTTTTGGCATTACGAGCCCCGGTGTGTTTGGAGTCCTCATTCTCAGCGTGCTCCGGCTCGTTTGGTTTTTCGATTCGCGCCTTGTATCGGGCACGTATTTTATTTTGATTGTGGTTTTGGAGAGATGGAGACTGGAATGGAACAATAGACTCCTGTGATCCTGATAAAAACAGGACGTTAGATTACTATGCCTAACCTTGAGGATGGAAAAGTACCCACATTTTAGATTGACCCAAGGTTGAATTTGTGCATAAGCTGACTTCATTTCCCTTCTCAGTTCAGTTGCATTTGATGAAAAAGGAATCCTCAAGTCCTGGCTAGTTCATAAACAATTTTCCCCCTCTTTTGGCAAGAAATAACCTTGTTTTCACGAAGTTAGAAGCCTGCACTGAGTGTTTGGTTTTCCTCTGAGGGATGAGGCTTTGGACAGCATAAAGCCACATTTGTTTCTTCGATGCAAACAAGATTCTCCTCGATCTCTCTCATATCGATTTCGGGCTAATATTCCCGGAAGTATGACGCTTCTGGAGATTGTATCATTCTCCTCTCTCCATAAGACTCGCATTATATTCTGGGAAAATTCATGCCTTATATGGTGTTAACCGGGAAAAATGAAATTACAGATGTATGTCCATTTGTGTAAGCTATGATTTCTTAGTGAAAGGTTAAACATTATATACTGAATCTGGATATGAGAGAGATGGAAGCAAGCAGTATTCCACTTTAGTTCCTCGTCCATGCTTGGATGAGGGCAAGAGCTGCAAGGCCCCCCTCACCCATTGAAAGCAGCTGCCTCCGCCTGCCTCACCTATGCGAGGGCGAGGCTATTCATCCTTCTCTGCTAATGTAACTACAGGCTTCGCTATTTCATTTTATTTTGTTAACGAATCTGGTGTAGATAAACAATAAAACTCCTTCGATTTTGATCAACTAAAAATTCATAGATCACATTATACATCTAATAAAAATTGAGGGACCATGCGATGAATTATCCCTGAAACTATCACCTCTCTCTCTCTCTCTCTCTCTCTCTTCTCTCTCTCTCTCTCTCTCCTCAATTAATTACATGAATCCTACTAAAAAGCACCGGCACCTCTCTAGGGGCCTCCGTGTCGTGCTGTGTCATGTCTGATACTCTTTTGCATGCGACTAATACTTAGTAACATGTAATGTGTTAATTTTAAGTATTTGCAATAAATTATGGGTCCAAATATAATTTATGAAAAATATATATACTTAAGCCATATACCTAGTCACCCCAAAATTAATATAGCCTAGTTAGCCCCAGAAACCTAAATGTGAATTCTAACAGAAGAAGAAAAAGAACCCCTGATTAATAATTTTATCATGTTATATAAAAAATACACATTTAATATACAATGTATCCCAACGTGCCGAAATTCACTCTCTCTCTTTTTTTTTTTTTCTAATAACGCGTCGGCATGTCGTGTAATGTCTCATGTCGATGGTGGTACTACTATAGATCGCTCGTACTAATAGTTTACGAGGTGAGCGATTATAGGTTCTAAGTAGGTCCACCTGGAACCTGAAATATTGAATCTGCCCGCTAGTACAGGTTCCCTCATTTTTTGAAACTTAGAACCTACTTTGCATGGCCTAATACCTAGACCCTACCCTTCCACAGGTTTTCAAGGTCTATTTTCTAGGGTGGACTCGGTAAACTGCTGATTTTACCCGTAGCATTGCTGGTGAAATATCGGTAACAAACCAATTATCAGTTTAGCCCAAAGGCTAACACTAACGAACAAGAATATTTGCATGCAAAGCCATAACATCAGAGCAATCTCTCAACCTCGTATTCCTGTGTAAATGAAGACTTTGCAGCCCAGCTATTGGGCAACCACGTTAGTTATCATGTCATGAATTTAACGTGTACATCACATATTCAATCAACTCAAGGTACAAACAAGATGTGGAATCATAAAACCATGGAGTAAGAAAGTAAATGATCTTTAATAGTTCGTTAAGTAGCTAAATAGGGCAAGGAAGAAAGGATAAATACAGGATACCCAAAAAAGAGCTACCTCAGGACCTCAAACGGAGCAAAGCACAAACCAGAATCAAATCGCTCGATTCCTTAAAGTGCCAGTAACAATAGCAATGTTAAGAATGGATAATGAAGCGCATTTCAAGCATTAAGGATAAAGCGATTAAACAAAAAAAGCTTAGCAATTCTTCACAACTTTCTACTCCCCAATGTTTGAAAATCGTGAAGACGATGGACGTGCAATCCAAGCGACTATAGCAATTCCACAGTCATCAAGACATTCGAGATGATATTCCATCTTCAATGCCGTTCAATTTCTTTCACAGCGTAATTTCAAAAAGGTCAATAGCAAAGAGTGTCTTACCAAGCAACAGCGCTGCCTACAGAACTAAATTAACATGTGCTAGGACACCTTGTCAGTGAAGTTGTGATTAATCCCCAAAGGGAGAATGGACAGGACCAACAAGTGCCCACAGGAAGATTCATGTGAGCCAAAAGATCAGACCTCCCCTTCCCCACATATCATAATGTGCTGAAACAAAACACAAATTGCCAATTGAAATCCATATGCCAAAAGGTTATCACAGAGGTCCCCTTTCGATCGCACGAGACCCAAATCTAACCACCTGAAATCAAATGAAACAACAAAGTAATATTAGTTTTTAAATTAAAATTAATGTTGACTAAACTAAAACAATAATTAGAAAGCTTCACCACCATACATAGTACAGTTCAATCTGTAAACTCTATTTAGCAATGGAAAGTCCTCATTAAGACAATCCATATCTGAAAGAAGAAGAATTAAATAGAATGTTCATTCAAAATATATAAAATTAATTACGAGAATATAAACATATAAACGTTACTTGTCTAACTCAAACTTTTTTCGCATTCTCAATGCACTCTTCAATGTTAGTCGGCCTTGCGAATGGCTCTTAACCGATCTTGAGTGCAAGCAAAGCTTCCACAACTTTAAGAGTCAAAGAAACTTCGAAAGCTTAAGCCATGACCCAATGTACTGAAAGTCTAACTCTGAAGCAACAATAGTTACCGGAATAAACAAAACATCCCAAGCCATCAAAGATAAGATTTTTAATTTGAGCCATTATCCCCACCATATCAGAAAGTCAAGATCAAGAGCCTCTTCATCTTTATCTTCAATATACTAATCAAGCTCAGATTTGTTGTCATTGTACACTTTTTTTTAAGAGCATAAAGGTTTTTCATCAAGCTTGGATGTCATCCTTGCTACTAGCATCATTACCAACGAAAATGGAACCACTACTCCTAACACTCAGATTTTGGTCACTACATTTTTGATTACTTGAAGCAAGAGATTCCTCATAAATTAAAACAACTGCTCCATTGCGTTTTTCACCTTATCATATCTCATTGATTCTCGATTCATCATTATAAATTATCGATAATAGAAACTCATATAATTCAACTTCTTTATAGGATCCAACGCAACATCAATCAACACAACATATTCACCTTATCTAAACTTTAATAATATTTGTTAAATTTCTCTTTCATTTTCGTACTCGTAGGTCCAAGCTTAGGATCCAAGAATCCGCTGGCATCTTTTAGAATTTGTACAGAGCAGCTCTCCCCTTGAAATAACCATTTGAAGTAATATATAAACTCACCAACATTAGTTTGGTGGCTTTATAAAACCGTTCTAGAAAACCAGAAAGAATAATGGCATTTTTCCAATCATCATCATTAGGAATATCATGACTAAGCTCACTTACGAAAGACAAATCCTCTTCTTCCATCCGTGCAAAGGTTTTTCTAAACTTTATGTTGGTGTCTAACATGTGGTAAGTGGAGTTCCATCTAGTGGCAACTTCAAGATAAATCGAACTCTTGTAAGTGATCTTTTCACTCTCAATACAAGATTGAAATATTTTGGCTCTTATGAGAGAACTCCTTACATACTTAATCATATTTTAGACCTATTCAATAGAAGCACCTACCTTAATCAAGCCATCTTTCACAATCAAGTTTAATATATGAGTAGTGCACCTTATGTGCAAGACTTTACCACCTAAGATCAATTACCCTTTTTGTGAAACTTTATCTTTCAAATAACCAATTGCAATATCATTCGAACTAGGATTATTTACAATGATTGTGGATACCATTTTTCCTTTTTTTTTTTCCTATTTCCCACTCTAGATGCATTTCTCCATCATTTTTTTCATTCTCCCTACCCATGTGATTATGCATCACCACAAAATTGATGATTATTTTATTCAATTTTCAATTTTCATCAATAAAATGTGTAGTGAAACGCAAATAATTCATGTTTTGAATGGAAGTCCATGTATCATTCTTGAGTGCAATCCTAGAATTACATTTACCAAAGTAAGTCTTCAAATAAGTTCTTTTACCAAGATATAACTTCACGTAATCTCTAGCCATTGTAAATCATGATATATGTTTGAAGAGGGGTTGTAACTCACTAATATACTCACGAAATGCAACACACTCAACTAATGAAAAAGGTTGCTCATCAACTATGATGAACTAAGAAAGCTTTTACCTAGAATGATCTTGATCAGACGTTTAAGTCGATAAGATATTACCAGTACTAGGATCCCCTTACCTTGCCATCTACGTTTACATTACGTGGTGCAAAGAATTTTTGCTTCTCATCTACATTGCTAGGAAAATTCTTGCCTGCTACTAAATGCTTCCTCATTGAAGAAGTACCATTAGAAACACTATACTTTAACTGAACCCCACAATGAATGCACCTCACACTATTTGCTTTTTCAGTCTTTTCATCTATGATTTTTGCAAAATGTTACCAACAATTGAACATATATTTCTTAACATTAGAAGGAAGACGAGCACTAAGCACCAAGTACCTTGTTTGTTGCACTCGCATCCATAGTTGGGGATGGCTCTTCTTCACCTTCATGTCCGATATTCCTAATTTAGTGTCCGGAGTCATCTGCTCAAGTCCATCCACCTCCATTGACATGTTATCTTGATACATCAACTTCACACATACAAAAACAAAATATAATTGGATTGACCTAAAACGTTGCAAAGATAGCACTTCATCACTAAGCATGGTTGCAAATTCTAATTAAGATGAATTGCCAATTCAAAAGCAATTCAAGCTCCAATATTAACTAATTAGTGTTTGCACTTGAAATATAACAACTTGATCCTTCAGGCAAATATAATGCATAAAAATAGAGAAATGGTAGAGTTATCTTCCCAATGCAAAGTAGAATGGCATGGCAAGTAGCTGAAAAATGGATACAAACTGGTCACTAATTGCTGTTGGCCATTGATAGCTTAAAGGCTAACAAGACATTACAGAAGTAGAAGCTAGAACAAATTATACATCAAACCAGCACAGCTAGGGAGCCTTATCAGTAGCTTCACACTGAATAAAAAGTACTAGTCATGAGCTCCAAATGGTTGCACATACATATCAAGTTTTTCCCAAGTTATATGAAACACTTTATTACTAGCTCCAAAGCAAAGTCGAATTTCGATTGATCCTAATTTTCGAGTCATGAGTACACATATCATGCATCCATTAGTCCCTAATTTGCTACCAAATAATGAGGAAGAAGATAATAGTAATGAGTCTTGACAAGACAAATTATCATGCAGAATTCCAAATTAATGTACGTCGGACATCAATGAGACCATATGTCACACGACTTCCACAGCTAGATAGCAAGGCAAGGACTTATTATTTAATACATAAGTCACACTTCTCTGTCCCTTTCTACTCTTCCCCTCATATGCAGGGTTTTTGTCCTTGCAAAACTCAGTAACGAAACTAGGTGACTCTAAACAAGAGAAATAAGAAGTTTTTGTCCATTACACCCATGCAAGTCTGAAAACTTATACTATGCTTGAACCCTATATTAACTAACTGCATTATGCCATTTGGCCATACAGATCCAAAGAAACTCCAGTTGAACTCCCTAATACCAAAAGAATCAAGCTCACATCCTAGTACATACTACAAGCTTAAACAGGGTGCCCAAAAAACCACCGTCTGCTATAATGCTTCAAGTTGCATTAGCTAAAGAAAACAAAACGTATGGAAAATCCAACCATAGGTGATGGAAAAACCAACCACGAAGAGATTCGCAAAAAGAAAAATCAACCCACAAAAAAAAAAGGGTAAAAGATGTGGTGATAACATATGAAAATCAAGTGAAAAGAAATCAAATGAGAGACGATATCTTGCGACTTGAGAAGGTGATTTGATTGGAAGCAAAATGAACCTCGGTACACATAATGAGGGATGGCCATTGGGTGTTGTTGAAGGATGGCCATCTGACGAGGGAGGCCCGAAAGGGTTGTCATTGAAGGGCTAGGGAGGGAGCATAGCCTAGTGAATGGTGAGGGATGGCCATTAGGCGTCGTTGAGGGATGGCTATTTGAAGAGGCAATGGACAGCAAGAAAAGGCCGGAAGGGTCGTCGTTGAAGGGCTGGGGAGGGAGCAGAGCCTAGTGGATAGTGAGGGATGGCCGTTGAGCGTGTTGCATTAAGAGGTTTTAGAGAATTAGAAAAGTGCCTCACCTCGTAGAACTAGGCATGCTGCATTGAGGAAGAAGTGAGATTAGGAAGTAGAATGTAGAAACATAAAATAGAAATTAGGATTTAAAAATGACAGGGTCTGGTTCGATTCCGCAAAGAATTGGAATCGACCGTTCTTTAAATGTAGAATTGAAAACCAAATCCTAGCTTACTAGAAGCTGGAACTGAACCGAAATCATAGATTTGGTTCTCTAATTTTCGATTCTATCATGAAACCATGCTCATCACTGCTAAAAGTTGTAATTACGGCTCTGTTTATTTCACGAAAAATGTGATACTTTTGGAAAATATTTTTCAGGAAGTTATTTTCAAGAAAATAACAATATTTTCGGTGTTTGGTTAATACTTAAAAATAAACCGAAAAATAATTTTCGTCTTTTGTCAAGAAATTGATTTTCAATGACTGGCGGCGGGCGGCGGCGGCGGCGGGCGGGCGGCAGTGGCCGGCGGCGACGGAGGAAGGAACATTAGTAAAGGAGGAAGAACAAAAAAAGAAAAAGAAAGAAGTGTAAAAGAAATAATAAATAAGAAAGAAAAGATGAAGAACATGTTTTTCTCTTTTCAAAATGAGGAAAATATTTTCCACACTTTTCAAAGAGATTTTTTCATAAGAGGAAAATGTTTTCCATGATTAGCTTATTTTCCGCCACCCAAACACCAGAAAACCCGGAAAATATTTTCAGGAAGTTATTTTCCGTGAAACAAACGGAGCCTAGATGTCCATTACACAATCAACTTTTACAAAAAATAAAAAGAGTTTTATTGAAAAATGATTTCTTTATTATTATTAAAATACGATCGCACTCGCGAGGAATACGTATCTCGATCACCCCCTGCTAGCGACGTTGGGCCAAGGAAATGACGGAACTTCACCGCGTCGCTACACTCAGACGCCCTCCGCCTCCGATATCCGCCGTTACTGATTGCCTCTCTCTGCCGTTGTTAGCCAGCTCGGAAGACAATGGCGAGCCTATACTAGGTGGTGTCGCTTCCGGTGCAGGGCTCCATGTCTGCCTCTTCTCTGTCGAAACGCCTGCAGGAGCAGATCTACAAACACTCCTTCGACCCCCTCTCTACCTCGTATTCCTCTTCCTCCTCTTCTTCTTCTTCTTCTTCTTGGAGATCCGACTCCGAGACCTTGCTCGTTTCCCCTTTCCCAATCTTTGTTGAATCCTTCGAACCTGGTCCCCGCCAGATTCTGCAGTTCAATATACCCAATCTCCGTGTGGGAACCGACTCTCTCCTCGCTCTCAGCGGCGATCTCTCAAAAGTGATTCTTTTTTTCGTCTTTCGCGGCGAGCGTGTTTTTGTTTGTCTAGTTTTGGATTGATTTTGTCGGTAGTCTTCGCGGTCATTGCAACCCATTGGCATTTAAGGATTCTGAGCTGTTTATTTGCTGATTTCTTCGGTAGAGTGGGCAATTGGGTATATGGGTTGTTGGATGAA
This sequence comes from Psidium friedrichsthalianum, assembly GCA_019149425.1. NCBI lineage: Eukaryota > Viridiplantae > Streptophyta > Magnoliopsida > Myrtales > Myrtaceae > Psidium > Psidium friedrichsthalianum. Next base: position 8,301 of record JAGVVM010006021.1, read on the forward strand.
TGCGCATTCGAATAGCTTCATGGAAGGCATGTCGCACAAGATCAGGCGTCAGATCGAGGTGTGCTGGTTGATTCTTGTACGGTGGATGGTGTGCTGTTGATTCTTACCTCACAAGGTATGTGTTAGTTCCAAATTGTGTCATGGTTCTTACTTGTGTCATATGGTATCTTAGAAATAGGTGCCCATGTTCGGTTACGAATTCAGTTTCCGGCCTTTTAGGGAATGGAGGAACCTAACCTCTTATCATTGCTTTATGTAATTCTTTTGTTTACGTTTTAGCATGCAGAAGTAATCTTTCTGTCCGGAACTGAGCCTTGATCTTGCATGGAAGGTTTGCCTGGGATGATGCCAAGTACCCTACGATGTCTCCCTTGAGGGAGATCGTTGACACAATTCAGGGACAAGTCCCGAAGATTGAAGATGATCTTAAGGTAAACCTTCCCTTTGATTTTCATGTTTAGTATATGTACTTGTTATCTGATGATGCCTTCCTTAGCTGAATGAGGTAGTTGGTCCATGTGAGGGAGAAGTAGTTTTGCTTCTGTTTTGCATAGAAGTCTTTCTTTATAGTCGAGCTAAGGGAGAGTATTAGGCACGACAGCATCATGTGATGAACATAGCTGAGCGATTTAGAACATAGGATCTAGCTACAAAAAGATTTAATAGATCCGTAGGACAAGGACCTAGCCATCCTCCCCACGGCAAAAATCAGTCAAGTAAAATTGAACACTCGAGTTCCGAATATGAAAGAATAGTCAAATCACTACGAGAGCCATTGAACCAGCTCCAACAAATGTACAGTCGTTATCACTTCCCATTTGCAGATAAGTTTTCACGCCTGCGATAAATGCGGATCCCTTTGGTCACTAAGACATTCTAAACCTTGGCAAGCTGAGTAGCGGTGGCAGGAGCAGCCGGAGCGACACCACCCGTCGTTGGCCTAGAATTCGTAATAAGTTGCCATTAGTATTCAAACAATTTATACAGAAATTAAGTTTAAGAGATCTGGAATATCTGGGGGAAAAACTTACAGTCCCACAAAAACTTTGAATGCATCGTAGATACCCCATTGGGCTCCAGTAAGAGTACGATCATGACTATACGGAGAGGAAGACCACGGGTGAAGAGACCCACCACACCCATTTTCTTCACAGCCTGCACAACAAGGAAAGAAAACAAACGGTAGTGAGTACAGCAGATATCTGATATCATATCCAAGCCAAGAAGGGAACGAGAGGGAAATACAGCAAGCGGAAACACTCACATCACCGACGGTTGCTCCCTTAGCATTGTTGAGGAAGGAGACAAGATTGTCGGCAGGATGAGACACGATTGCACAGAGAACACCTGCCACATAACCACCGGCGAAACTGATACCGAGCTGCAGAGGCTTACTGCACTGATCTTTCGGTCGGGGAATAGCATATTTGTAGGTCATCTCAACAATGGTCTCGAAAGATGCAAACTTCATCATCGTATCTGCGAGAAAATGCATGTTAATTAATCAAGTTCCTGCAGATGGTGCTGTTAAAATTCAAAGTTGAAGAGAAGCCAGCCTATGCAAGCTGGTAAATAAGTAGATCAGGGAACGGAACCCCACAGCAGCACAGAAAGTCCCAAGCCAAACTATCTTAGGGCCTATATGTTTGGATCTGAATAAAAAGAAAGCTTGCCAAAATCTAAAGTAGTACTAAATTTCAGAAAATTATGAAAAAATTGTCAGTGAATCTAAGTTTTAACATTGGTGCGTCGTGAAAGTTCTCTTTGAAATTGAGCATGCGGAGGATAATTTTGTGCATATTTACTTTGGTAAGAAATACATATCTAAAGAAAAACAGAGGTAATTTGCCAAACTTACATGTATTTGACGACCCCAGAGAGGAACAAGGCCCTTGTATAACCTGCATTCATAGGCAGGAGAAATTTACAAAACAAACAAACTATGACTCGGCTGAACCAACAAAATGTCCGCAGGTGTTGGATACATACCCAAGAGCGCCTTCAGATTTTATGTACTTGGGCAATCCATCTGACAGACCTCTTGCAAATCCAGGCTGAGTTTGCACTCTGACCTTCACCGCTTCGAAGGGGCAAAGCGCAACATCGGCTATGATCTCAGCTGATGCAGAGCCCGCTAGGTAGATCAGTGTCTTGTACTTGGTTGCATACTCGGGTCCAGCAATGTCGGAGTAATATTTCTGAAGTACTCGTAGAAGCCGTACTTGCAGGCACCTTGGGCACTATACAAGCAGGAGTGGGTACCCAGCCACCTGAAAAACCCTTTGACGCACCCCTGCCTCAATTAAATAGAGTTCCGAAAGCCAGAATGAAAGGATTCG
>JAGVVM010006022.1:0-20456 GCA_019149425.1 Psidium friedrichsthalianum
CCAACAAGATTCACCTGCCTCCGAATTCCAAGGTTGTAATAAGATAGTGGGTGGTTATCAAGCACGAGTGGCGTGATGGTTTTAGAACCCAATTGCCCATATGGATTTTTTGGATTTTTTTTAATTTTTTGGATTTCGATGAATTTTTTTTTTTCAGCTTTTTCCCCGTAATTAAGAGCGGGCAAGGATAATTTGTTGTCATTTTATCCGACTCGTTACCTCCGTTTAATGCGCATGTATTATCATATGTTCAGGTCGCGGTATGTTCAGGTTGCGATTGAGCAAAGGTCCGTCTTCATAGTTGATTGGACTTCTTCAAAGGATTGTAATAAATGAATCACGGGTCATTCTCTTTTGTGAAGTTAAAAGATAGGATTTGATGGGTTAATGGGAAATAATCAAGATTTTCTTGTGTTTTTTTGGGGAAATTCAAAAGAGGAAAGGTGATGAGATAGGAAATAATAAAATCGATTTTATTTTATTTTCTTTGGATTTATTATTTTTGCGTACTGGTAAGTGGTAACTTCCCCTATCTCAAGGAGGTGAGGGTCCCTTCTGCTATTAATAAGGGAAAACTCGATGAGCGGTTAAAGAAAGCTCTCTGTTTTCAAGAACCTAAAAAGAAGAAAGAATTGCATCTCTGGCAGCAACAAACAAAAAAAAAAAAAAAAGAGGAAGAAGAAAGAGATTTCTCTTGCATGATGAGCTCTCGGTCTCTCCTTATCTCCAGTCTGCGAAATTCTTCAGGACCCAGAACGATCAACAGCTGTTTAACCGGTTAGCTTTTCGGTAATCCTTCGATTTTTCCGACTCTTTAATCTCTCGAATTTTTCGGTACGGCGTGCCTTCGAGGATTTTGTTGCTGTTTGCTTGCAATTCTTGCATACCCATTATGCGATCATCGATGATGTCGCCGTTTCGCTTCTTGTTTTCTTATTCTTTCTTCTTCTTTTTTTCACGGACCTTTTTATGAGAAATTCCCTAAGCGCTTGTGGTTCACTCCTTTTTTTTTTTTCGGATTTTTGTCCGCGCGACATGCATGCTCTGAATCAATGACTTATGGGTACCCGCATATTGTGAATATTGTGTCGGAAAAGTTGGAAGATGATTTGAAGTTTTGATCTTTCTTCCGATGCTTTTGTGGGTTTTCGAGAAACTGGTTTCGATGTGCGTAAATATCACAGTTTCTCAATTTAGCCCCGTCAGAAGAATTTTTTGCAGTGTTTTGAGTCTTGTATTTTTTTCCCCGCATTATTGGAGACTTTATCTGTAGATCTCGTGGTAAAGTTTTGATTTTTAATCCGAAGCATATAGTCGGACCTGATTGATTAGGTGAGTTTGAATCATAAGGTTTATGTCAGCGCGGCCAAGCTTGTTCGGTAAAACAAACTGCAAACAAACTTGTCCTGCTTGTTTCTCCGAAGACGTCTCCTAATTCTTGTGTTCTGTAAATGCATTCTGCGTTGGCGTGTAAAGTTTGATAAGATCACGGGCTTTTTGTTTTTCGGATTCACGTGATTTCACTTAGGATAGTTTAAGAAGTTCATCGCGTCTTGATAGTTGATGATCCAAACTGCTAGTTTAAAACAACATCTGCACTGTCCTAAGCAGTTTAATCTAAAGCTAGCGAGCAGAAAATGATCTGTCAGAAGATGGTGTCATCCCAAATTGGAGAGCGAAAGAAAGGGTGAGACCCGAATGTTTAGGACAGAAAAGACCTAGCTAAGGAGATTCTGAGGGGATAAGTTTTCACCTAGCGGTTCTTCTTGCAATCAATGCATGAGAAGTGTGAACATGTGCCTAGTTTCTACAAGTGATTTTTTAAGTAAATTGATCTTTGTCTTCTGCTCGAGGCATCTGTCAGGATGGTTCTTGAATTCATAAAGAGAGTTGCTTTATGTCAATCGAGTAGTGCGGTCAGTGCTCCTTTGGATACGTGGAGACCTCTTACATCTGAGTAAAAGTGAAAAATATCAGCCTACCTTTACCCTCAATGGCTTCTGCATTTAGACAGCTTCATAATTGCTACTAACCCAACAGAAGTAAGGAGGTAAGTTTGTATAGAGAGTACCTATTCTTTGTCGAAATGAGGATTGGTAGCATTTTAATGGCCATTGGGGAGTAAGATTTGTCCAGACTGCCGAGAGATTTCCTGATTAAGAGAGCTAGTTTATTCGGATCATTAGTCATTTATTGGGGCGGAATGCTTCATTTTGAGATGTGGGATATTGTCGCCGCGATTTATTGCCCGCGGATGGAGTTACTTAGGTGAAAAATGCCTGCCGTACATCTTTTTCTTGAGATTATGCAGACCGGACGGTGTGGTGTAGGTTGTCAGGTGATTGGATAAGTAAATTGTACGTCAAAATAGAAATGTAACTCCCTGTGGTCTTTGATACACCATCTTTATCTCTTACCTTCTACATCTCTTACAGATAGATGTTAAAAATGGCTTGTTTATGTAAGTGCCTAATTAAGCAGGTGCAAATGTTGGATTTGTGAGGAATTTGCTGTTTGATTTTTTTTTTTTGGGATTTCTCTATTGAAATAGTCCGTACGCTTATTGTTAAAAACCTAGAGATTTTAATTCTGATACTATAGTTCTTCCAATTTTGTTTTGCTGCTCCATGTAATTCTGACTGTATTCAATTGTCTTTGCTACAGTACAAGTGAAATATTTGTGCTAAAATATTAAACATGAGCCAAAGGATGCCTTATACAAGTCAGATTGTCGACTTGCAAATGGAGCGAGGAGTCTCAAGCTACGCACAGCCAGAACCCAGCATTCTCATGGGGGGTACCTGGCAATCTAACACGCACTCTGCCACAGCTTCAGGGGTCAGAAGTAGCATAAATCTCAATCAGTTAGCGGAAGGACATGACAGTTCTGCGTTGTATCAGATGGTGCCATATGATGGCGTTCAAAATCATGCCCCAAGATTTGATATGGGCACTTCAATGTCTTCGATTGTCTATTATCCATATGTAGCCCCCTTAGCTGTTCCCAGAGTATCCGCTGTTCCCATGAATTATGGGTCTTCTGAACAGTTGATATCCTTCAGCAATTCTGGGTTCATTGGAGGTTCGTCTGATGAGTATGGAAGGAGCCACTATAAGGATCATTTCGGAGGTTCATACAAAAGAAAGAACGCCGAAAGCACAAGCACTTCTTTCACTGCTCCTGTAGATATGAGGACTGATGGTGGGACCATCATGGATCCTCCACCTCACGCATTGCCTGGGTATAGAGAAAATGATGGTCCTTCAGTCATGGACGATGGATTCGACAGGAGCGTGAGAGGTCGATCAGGTGCTCTCGGGATAAACTCTATTTATCCACATAATGGTAGCAATCTTATGCCAGGGAGCTTTGTTACACGGTCTATTCAGCCAACTGGTGCCTTTTCGTTTGACCAACCATCGAGAAGTAATGCCCTTGCTGGAGGTGTTGTGGCTTGGAATCAGGCCCCTGTAATTCCTTATATGCATGGTGAGTTTGTGATTTTGTCGATATTTTGCATTAAATTGACCAACTATGTCATAATAGTTCCTGGGGCCTCTTTACGCAAGTTCAAATCCATATAGTCTCTGAGATGTGGTGGCATCTATAAGGACTTATGTGTTTTATGTTATTCTTTATAAGAACAATAGTGGCAATGAGTTCCAGTGGAGAGTAGTTTCCATGTGGTGGTGGTCATGTTTGAAACATCTTTAACTCATTTAAGTTTAAACAATGTATTGTTTTCATCTTTTCATGCCATTCTTGCATGCATAACTCATTTATGCTTATGTTTATATCTTCGTGACTAATGGAGACCTCTCTCTCCCCCTTAGCGGGCCCTGTGGATGGAATTCCTCTAGAAGTTGGCCACGTGGGTGTGCGGGGATCTCATGAGACAGAGAGAGAAGAAGGGGGCCAAATTTCCTGCATTCTTCACACTTCGGCTACATGGGCTATAATAACATTCACCACCAAGTGCCTCATGCGCATATAGTCAGAGACCATAATGCCCCATTTTCACCTCAAGTTCCGGCAGCTTCATATCCAATTCCGCACAGTGTCATGTCCATCCCTGTAGACGGTGTTAGGGGCCCTAGACACGTGGGATCTTTTGCATCGCCCGGATTGAGGATGTACCAACCTCTCGTGGAGGGAATAGCTCCTGAGACAAACCAGATACATTGCAATGTTCCCCAACTGAGAATTTTGCCCGCTGATGTAATCTTTTATCTAGATGGCCTGTTGCTTCTTGTTTTCTTGCTGCGAATGGATTGTGATGTGATTTACCGTTTGATATGTGCAGGAAGTTGCGGTACTAGATCTTCCTGATTACTACAGAGTAGGGAATCACATTGACCATCACAGGGACATGCGCATGGATATAGAGGACATGTCTTATGAGGTAAGTGCATACAATGTTGGTATGGTATTAGTATGGCAAGTATTTCTTCATGTGTCACATAGAGAGAACGATGGTAAAATATTCATTAAATAAGTGTAGCTGATTTATGTCGAACCACTGTCCTGTTCTGCCGCAGGAGCTCCTTGCATTGGGGGAGCAGATTGGCAGCGTAAATACCGGGTTGTCCGAGGAAACATTAAGCAGTCAGCTAAAAACAAGGAGACATTTGTTGCCTTCGGTCTCTATTAATCTAGAAGAGGTGCCGAGTTTGGAGAAGGAAGCAGCTTCTTGCATCATATGCCAGGTACTTTTCTGTTCATGTTTTTGGATTCGTGGAATTTTAACCAGTTGCACACGCATCATCAAACATACCAATCCCAATATAGATTTGATTGCTCCGTTGCTGAAACGTTGCAGGATGCTTACGAGCACCAAGATCGTATAGGCACTCTCGATTGTGGGCACGAGTATCATGCTGATTGCTTGAAGAAGTGGCTCCTTGTGAAAAATGTTTGCCCCGTATGCAAGTCCGAAGCGCTGCCCACGGTGAAAACGGGATTGTAGGTGGATGGGTGACATCCAATATCGCCATATAAGATTTTTGGTGAAACTCGCCATCTTATTCCTCCATAAGAGAGGAAAAGTACTAATTCATAATTCGGATGTCGGCCTTGTAATTCATTTGTGTACTTGTAGATATTCCGCTAACGATATTGTTGCGTTCCGGATGATCTTCCGATCCTCCTCCCTTCCCAAAACTAATTTTTTGCATCCCGGTGATGGGATGCTTTGGCCCCGTTAATGAGACTTGTACAGACTTGTATAATGTGCCTGTGTTTTTTGCATTTATGGCAGTGGATAGTGTTTGCAAAATATGTTACCTACTTTTCGTTGCGAACGATGGCTTGTAATGTATGCTAGCTTCATTCGATTGAGGAGATGTTCTGTCTCTACTCTAGCTTGATCAACCATTATTTCAAAAATAACCAGCTTTTTAGTGGAATTAATGAGGTGTCTTTTTTTGGTTCTCTTTCCTGAAAGAGCAATTGGTGTTTCCCTCTTCAGTGCTTATCGATCCTCAAGCTACTCAACAGGCCGACCAATGCTAGTTAAAATACTATGAATTTCGTTGCTTTTGGTAGAAAGACAGACATATTTCAGGGGGTGATTGATTCGGCAGGGATTGAGTTGAATGTAGAGTTTTTTAGGGCGTACGTAAAACAGGGTCAAAGTAGCCTGCAGTTTGATGGAAAACTGGCCATTCAAAATCTCGTCATACATTTCCACAAGGTTACTTAATCAAATTCATCTTACCAAATCATACCAACCTTGATCCAAAGATTCGACCTCTACCCCGGAGGCAAAAAACAGATTATCTGGATTTACCTACTTTGTGGAATCACTTTGCTTTAAGCAGCGCAGAAAGGAATTCTCACCATCGTCATCATCACACAAGATCGCATGCAGTGTTCCAGAGAAGAGAATGAACATCTTGAGGGTGCCCAGTTATGTCTTCAATGGAGTGACATCGGTCTCGCACAGTTCCCGTAGTTCAAAAGTGAACTTTTCTTGTATCTTCTCAGGATCCGACTTTCATAACACCAATCGTAAATCAGATACATGATTAAACCCGCCCGAAGACAGTTCCCTGTGTGACATGACCGATTCAGCTTAAAACCTAGAGAGCCTAACAAACAAATCAATACAGGATGAAAAGAAAAATAAGCATCTGGAACTGAAACAAATGAAAGATACGGAATCTATAACATCATCTGGTTTCCTTGGACTTCAAACTTAAACTGATTCGGCAAAAGCTTAAGCATCGCCACACATGGAGATGACGGAACAAGGTCAGAAAGAACGTCTGCGCTTCCCATGCGACATCTTCCGATTCTCCTGGCAGCAGATTAGTATTCAATAGGAGCCCAAAGACTTCAAACTGTCGCTCTTTTAACTTCAAGCAGAGCAACAGCCAGCTTTCTTGACTGCAGAAACATCATCCTTCGAACCGACATTGATAGTTTGTCCCTTGGGAAGTGCTGCCGGATCGTCCCAACGTCAAGTGCTTTTCGACTCACCACGTGGTATATTTGTGTGAGCACTTCGGTGAATGCATTCTCTACATTCATAGACTCAAGGGCAGAAGTCTCCATGAAGTAAGTGCTCTCTCTTTCTGCAAAGGCCTTGGCGTCCTCTGTAGAAACAGCACGCAAGTGCCTCAGATCTGCTTTGTTTCCTACCAGCATTATCACGATATTAGAGTCAGTGTGGTCCCGCAGCTCCTTCAACCATCTTTCGACATTCTCAAAAGTGACATGTCTTGTAACATCATAAACAAGCAATGCACCAACCGCTCCTCTGTAATAGGCACTTGTGATTGCACGATATCTACATGATGAAGAAAAAAGAAAACTCAAGACTCCAAGAGAAAATGTCACGCGTGGTATTGAATGCTTAAAATGAAACAAATAAATAGCTTGTAAGACTGCCAATTGCCTGGTGTTGGTGCTCTCTTAGGAGGAACTGCATTTACTACTAGACATTACATGTAGCAGTATATAAACAAAAAGAAAGTTGGTGATTCCATATTCTTTATGAAAAGCTATCAGCCTAACCCCACCGCCATTATCTAAAGCATAGAAACTAGCTATATACTTTTGATCCTATTGAAATAAGTTCAAATACATAACACGGCAGTGATAAGAAGTAAACCTATTATATGGATAACCAGTACAGTAGATCCAGTGTCATCACCCATGTTCTTGATTCGAATTCATGCGGGAAGAACACATGCGATATTGTCTAAGAATACTCAAAACTACAGTCCCGACATCCTTCGTGAAAGAGACCTTAAAAGTTGATGACATAAAACATCCACTGTAAAAGACATGGCATCTCCGTCATACACAGTATGATCCACATAATATTAAACTTCGACTCTTATGGATCTTAAATATACAAACTCCGAAATCACGAAACTTAACTCATACACCAACTTAGAGTAAGCCCTGAAACCTCAATATCACTAGTTACTGTCATTTGCTCCCAGATCCGCACTCACCAAACCCAGTCTACAACCGATGAATATTCAAAATCTGGCAAGCCTACAGAATCCAATCCAATCCAATCCTCAGAAGAAGATCAGAACGGTCTCAGATCTCACGACGCCACAACGTCCGATTCAAAATTCTGTTCAATAAAATGCTGCAGCTTGTCCCATTCGAGATCTCATTCTGAGCTGCCAAATTGCGAGACATCGACATGAACAGAACGAGGACGGGAAACACAAACCTCTCTTGGCCCGCGGTGTCCCAAATCTGGCCTTGACGACCTTGTCATCGACGCGGATACTCCTGGTGGCGAACTCGACTCCGATGGTGGACTTGGACTCCAAGCTGAACTCGTTCCGCGTGAATCTGGATAGGAGGTTGGACTTGCCGACGCCGGAGTCGCCGATCAACACCACCTTGAACAAGTAGTCGTAGTCGTCGTCCGCTCTGTAGCCGCCCGCCATTGCTCCGAGCTTCCCTTCCCTGCGGATCGAAGCTCAAAAACGGAGACGGCGTTGGGTTTTAGCGAGAGAATTTCGTCAAGAGTTTCAGCTTCGATGGAATCAAATCGTGACGCTCGAAGAGAGGGAGACGGGGGGGAGAGAGAGAGTTAAAGCAAATGGAGAAGACGACCAAAGCATGAAGTCATCGCCAGCTCATATCAAACCAGGCCCAAACTCCTTTACTAAGCCCATAATTGTCAATCCTTGTACTTACCGTAAGAAATTGACGGGCTAGGCGGGCCGGGCCGAATCTTGTTCGCTTAGGCCCATCCATTTTTCCCTGAGCCGATCGGGCCTGAGCGGCCGAGCGGGCTTATTTTGTCTTGGAGTGGGAGAGGTAGTCAAGTGAGAATGAATGACTTTGACAGCCTCTTTTTCGATAAGGACGTTTGAACATGCGGATCGAGAACATAAGGAGAGGGAACAGAAAGGTTGGCTCAACTTAGGGGGATAAAAGACGAATGCAATTTGACAACTTCCAAATAAAAGTGGTTACCTCGTTCCGATGCATGATTCCGAGGTAATTCTATAGTTCATTGTGCCCTTGTAATTATTCACCGTCGAATGAAAATGCAATAAATGTTAGTTAGCCTAAATGGTCGTGATGTTTTATTTTTATTTTTATTTTTTTGGATCCAATGGCGAAAAGCCCCGGAAACATTGTCCCTCGGGGGGACTGCAAATTCCCCCCGCCCGGGGTCGATTCTTTCTTCTTTCGTGCTCATCCATGTTTTGTCGTCGTAATCAAAATCAAATGTGGTAAAAAATTTAGTGGCATGATATTAAGAATTTTCTACCATTCTGTGACATCATTTTTTTATATTGGAAATTCTCACATCCATTGTTTGATACTATGTGGTACATGGAAACCGATCCGCTAAGATTGGGTGACTCAAAATGCGTTGGGTTACTTAAAAAAAAACTTGAGGAGGTGCTTCCACCATTTTGCCGAGGAAACTAATGAATCAATTATAAGGCCGTCCACCGAGCCTGCAGGTTTGAAGACTCTTGAGATTTTATGGAGACATGGCCTTGGCCAGGATCAAGTCGACTAATACCAACCCCGCAGACACGTGGCAACAAAAAACCGGACCCATCATGACCTTCATACATGAATGGAAAAAAAAAAAATTGCTAATTCATTCTTAAACTTTTCAATTTAACCAATTTAGTCCTAAGCATTTTATATTGATACTAACTGAGTCATAAACTTCTCACGTCGGTACTAATTGGGTTCATCTAGCCGATTTAGGTTAGAAATTGCTTGATATAAACGCAGACCATCCTACATGGTACGGGTTGGTATTGACCTGGACATTTATTTTTTTAATTTTTTTTTATAATATGTTTTGGATTTTTTTCTTTTCTTCTCTTCTCATTAATTATGAATTAGACATCCAAGGACACAGATTCCCAGGATCCATGAGGAGAACCCCTCATTTAGGACCTTTATGCATAAAGCTCACGGGACAATAATTTTGTTCCGATATTCCCTCCAGCTCATCCTTCCCACCAAAATTTATCCGGGCTTGCGACCCTGACCTTGTCATATTGGAAATCCAGGGCCTTTTACGAGCTTTCAAGAAAGAAAAGACGGAGGAGATAGCTCAGACAGCGTACCAGACAATATTGAAGAAAGATTCTGAAATAAAATCTGAAGTCTTTTGTCTTGTCATGCCACATATGTGTATGTTCCTCTAATAATTGACCTATAAAGGTTAAAAATTGCCTTGTTTGCTTTAGATAGGTTACGATTCACCACATGTATTATGCTGCATCTGTGAATTCAACGTGTTTGTTTTATTTAGTTGTGTTGCCTATATAAGGCCCACTGTATCATGTAATTAGGCAGGCCTTGGAAGAGTTTCCCCTTCATCTATAAATATCATGCGTTTATCACTTCCATGGCTCCCTAAATTTCCCCCTTCTTCTCGTTCAAGTATGATACTTTGACTAAGAATCCTCTTGTTAATTCATTAATATGATGTGGTACGGTATGCTTACCGCTCGCCACTCGACGGAACTTGTGAATCAGAAATAATTTGGCATCTTGAGAGTTGAGTTTCAAGATTGAATCTGGAAACTAAAAAGCAGCCCCTTAAAATTGGCTAAGAGCCTAGAATTGGGGATAATATACCTTGTTTTAGATTCACGCTTGTCATCGCTTTCTTCCTGGATAACATTGAACATTTTTCGTATAGTAGATGGACTGATTTAAACAACAATCAAAAGTTCAGGAACCACGTCGAATAAATTAAAAGTTCATGAACCATATTGAATATTCGACTAAAGATTTAAGGATCACAAATATTCAGAGATCACGTTGCGTATTGGATCATAATTCAATTCAACGGCTATTTGTGTAATTTTTTCCTAGAAATCGATCCCGATTGGATAGATAGTCAAGAAGAGTACAGTGTGGGACTCGGGCCGGTCAATTCTAATCCAAAGCGTCCCGATTGCCAGTGGAAGCTAATCATTGTGAGCGCGCGCTCGTGACATGGCCCCGGCGACATCATGGTCGATGATTGAGCTTTTTGCTTTCTCTCCCTTTCTCCTCTCCCTTTCTTCCTCGTATTCCTATCGCAGGACACCGCAGCTCCGTGATCGAATTCGCTAGAGAGAGGGAGAGGCGCCCCGATCCGTCGTGTCGCGACAATGCTCTCACCATCTCTCTTCTCCCGCTTCGGTCGCTCCTCAATCCCGACACGTCTCCTGTTGGCTCCCACCAACAGGTGTTCGGATCAACATGTCACGTCACTCCTTTTCATCTTTATTATAAAGAGCGCTCCACGCTTTCCCGGATCACCCTCCCAAACGGTCGCTCGCTCGCTCGCTGATCCGCAGCTCTCTTCCAACTGCGGATTCCTTGACTCGGGTACCCTTCTTTGAGTTTGCATCATGGCGCGTGTGGAGGAGGAGGGAAGGGCGGGCTCCGACCGCGTCGCCGGCGTCGAGTACCTCACCGGCTTCGGCAACCACTTCTCGTCGGAGGCGATCGCCGGCGCTCTCCCCCTCTGCCAGAACAGCCCCCTGGTTTGCCCCCACGGGCTCTACGCCGAGCAGATCTCCGGCACCTCCTTCACCTCTCCGCGCAAGCTCAATCAGCGTAGGTGAGCGCCGGAGCCTTTCTTGCGTTTCGCTTCTTTCCTCTTCGCGCGAGTTAGATTGAACCGCGCTATCGTCAAGCATTCGATTTGACACTGTTGCATTGCTTGGTTGACTGCGTCGGAAAGATCGTTGACCTGCTTTTTACCGGAAGATTCATTCTATGTGTGTTGCTGCAGTGTGTTCTTCAGGTGTAGTCGTGTGAATTCGACTCTGTTTGATATCGTCTTAACAACTTCCGTTTCAGTGCTTGCTTCTTCTGGTAACGCGTGCTCATTTGTACTGTACTTGAGTCGCTCTCGTCTTAATTTGAGAAAAAGTGCTCATCACAAACGCATTGATGTCGGTACATTCTTGTGATTCGTTCGCTTAATGTTACGTTAAGCGACTGATTCTCTTTGCCGTTGAGCAGCTGGTTTGTATCGGATCAAACCATCGGTCCACGCACGAACCATTTAAGCCCCGTGTCCCAGCACATGAGAAGCTTCTTAGCGAGTTCGACCAGTCCAATAGCTCCGCGACTCCAACTCAATTACGCTGGAAGCCTTTAGAAATTCCGGATGCACCAACTGATTTTGTCGATGGATTGTTGACAATGTGCGGGGCCGGAAGCTCATTCCTTCGGCATGGATTCGCTGTTCACATGTAAGGGGCATCTTTTTGCTGGTTCTTTCTTTGAGCTCATTTGATTGCTTTCCAATTCCTGCAAGTGGTTCCTAGCTGTTTTTTCTTCCTTAATCATGTGATTCTGTTCATGTTATTGTGCTTTCTTTGATACTAAAGGGTTCAAGATTCTACTTATGGAAACCCTGTTGCTAGAATCTGTGGGAGACAGGAGCTTTCCCTGGTTTCATCGTCTCTTTGGGTGTGCTCAAATCATGAGGACGGCTAGTTACATACTCTTTTTTCAGTGTTGGTCCGACAGAGATTAGGACATTAACTCTGCATTATATGTTCATTTGATAAAATCTGCATTTTCTGGAGTCCACGACTGATTATTTTTCCTCTTCTTCGACTAATGGAAGTGAATAAAATGGTGCTTATAGCTTGGAAAACGGCGGCAGTGCTAGTTTTAGCTTGGCATGCCCAATTGCTTGTGTTTTCCCCATGATGATATCTTTGAGCCATGGCTGTAGCTAAAAAGAACGTGACACGTAACACACTTCTCTTGTATTGGCTCCCATTAAAACTTCATTTTTCTGTACATTCAATTCCTAATGATAGGAGATTAGTTAACAAGTTTTCTGCGCTTATTCTGAACTAGATTAACCTACTAGATCCTGCATTAACTATATGTTCATTTCTGATAAGAAACTTGTCTTCCTTTTTAGGTACACTGCCAATAAGTCAATGGACAACTGTGCATTCTGCAATGCTGATGGTGATTTTCTAATTGTTCCACAGAAAGGAAGTAAGTGCATTTAGGAATTTTGGATGTCATTTTCCTCCTTCCCAAACCCTCGTACTTTCTATGTGTGCTTACTGCTTGCCAAAATATGGAACGATTCAACATCACCATCATCAACATCAACATCACCTTTATCCCAAATCAAGTTGGGGTCGGCGGTCGATGAACCCGAAGTGAACAAAATATGGAACGATTATTACTTGATAATTGCAATCTCTTGTTGATTGATGGTACTCCGCATGTATAGAGGTGCTCTGCAACATTAGAATCAATTTCAAACTAACTCTTGAAGCATACTATTGAATTTCATTTACCTTTTACGCTATATTTTAAGTGGGGGTCCAATGAGGAAGGAGATCTTACTCTTCGAACTATTGTAGGGTTGTGGATCACCACAGAATGTGGAAAATTGTTGGTTTCCCCCGGTGAAGCTGCTGTTTTACCTCAAGGATTTCGTTTCTCTGTGGACCTTCCGGATGGTCCATCTCGTGGCTATGTTGCTGAGATATTCGGCACGCATTTTCAACTTCCTGATTTGGGACCAATAGGTATCAGATATTCAATTAAGTTTTCATGTTAATTGATCGAAGTTGAATTATCAATTGTCAAAGCTTCCCACGACAGAGATTTCTCCAGTTAGATGTTGAAATTACTACATAGAAATAATCTGAGTTGTGTTTCTATTAGGTGCCAACGGTCTTGCTGATCCGAGACACTTTCTTGTACCCAAAGCTTGGTTTGAAGAGACGTGTTGTCCAGGGTACACTATAATACAAAAGTTTGGTGGCCAACTATTTACAGCGAAGCAGGACTTCTCTCCTTTCAACGTGGCCGCATGGCATGGAAATTATGTTCCTTATAAGGTGAGTGCTCTCATTGCTTCTGCTTTTGACTACGTGAATGAACTAAGGTGGCATTTTTATATGAAGAAATTTGCAGATATTTTTTTTCTCATGCCGTTAGTTGGTTCTCTATGTCCAAGTTGGGATTATATCTGAAATAAGAATCAATCAGACTACATCTTTGAATAGCTAATTAAAGTATCTTCCTGTATTTTTTCACAGTACGACCTGAGCAAGTTCTGTCCCTATAATACGGTGTTATTTGATCATAGTGATCCATCAATAAACACCGGTATGCAGAATTGGTCCTTATGCTTCTTATGCCTTTAGCAATTTTCTTTTCCTATTTATAAGTTTATATGGGGTATGGGCTTGATCAATTCCTGGTGATTATAATGCAGTATTGACAGCACCAACTGATAAACCTGGAGTGGCATTGTTGGATTTTGTCATATTCCCTCCTCGGTGGTTGGTTGCGGAACATACATTCAGACCTCCCTATTACCATCGTAATTGCATGAGTGAATTCATGGGCCTTATCCATGGTGGATATGAGGTAATTTCTTCCCTGGTCTCATTGCTAACTTAAAGAATATATAACACTTGGAAAAGCTCTATAGTCTAAACTTAATGAAGAAAAGGATTTGCATATCAAATAAAGCTTTGTGGTGCGGTTGAAGAGTTGTGTTCGTCCTTTTCTTAATGGTGGAAGGGGGAATGAGGTGAGAAGCCGTTGTGGCAAGATTCTAAATCTGAAGCTAAAACCATTCGATTAACTTTGGCATTTCTCTGGACTGATTTAATCTTGTGATTGGTTAAGATCTTTCATATTGGCTGTAATGTATTTGACTTGAATGCTAATTCTCTTCAGGCAAAAGCTGACGGTTTTCTCCCAGGTGGTGCTAGCCTTCATAGCTGTATGACTCCACATGGTCCTGATACCAAGACTTTTGAGGTTAGCTATTGCATTCAGCTACGCTGATTTTTTCCTGGAATTAATGTATTTTTCTTGTCTTCAACCGTTCAATGAGGATGACCGGAAAATGCATTTTGAAAGTAGAGTTTCATGTCATTGTTTGAGTGGTTTGGCATTGAGGAGTGCCCTCAGAGACTGGACATTTGAATTACACTGAGAAAGCTCTCAGGAACATGACATAGTGCTGAGTTTTCCCCAACTTGGCAGCTTACAGCTACTTATTTATTTGCTAATTTCCTTTCCTATTGAGAGGACAACCATAAAGGTAGTTTTCCTTAACGATTGTTTCTGCAGTTGGGGAATGGGGTAGCTGGTCGTAAGCTCTCGAACAATCTGTAAGTAGATTAACTTCCATAGGTCACCCATTCATGATCCTTTTGGCTGACAGGCAACCATTGCTCGAGGAAATGAGGCAGGACCCCACAGAATTACAGATACCATGGCGTTCATGTTTGAGTCGTGCCTAATCCCGCAAGTTTGCCATTGGGCACTCGATTCTCCCTCTGTGGATCCTGATTATTACAAGTGCTGGATCGGACTCAGGTCCCACTTTGAAGGGATGAAGATTGAAGGCCATGATACGCACAACGGACGTGCAGATGTCTAGCTCCCCCTGTTGTGGTTTTGTTTGAGAACAGTCTGAGCAGGACATTAAAGGGACGCAGAATCGGCCTACCTTCGTGTAGATAACAGATATAGAATGGTCGTACATAGTAAGAGTCTGGCATACGTGACACGAAACTTGCCATGGTTCTGAGTACTGTTGTCTCTCTTTTTGAGGTGATGACATGCAATCTAGTCTGCTACCTCATTGCGTGCAGTGTACCGGATTGTGATTGGAAACGTGAGCACCTAAGGTTTGCAATGGAGTGAATGTTGCTTATTCTTCCTTGTAATGTTTCTTATTCCTTGTTTATAAAAGAAACAGAATGTTGCTTGTTCATACTTTGGTAATTAGAGACTTTGCTCAAGGAGGATATAGACATGAAAAATCAATGCTAGATCAGTTTAATTTGCTTTTGGGTTAAATTTATTTGCTTCAAGAAAAGGTGTGATAAATACATAAAATCCATAATCGAGGGTGGTTTTCAAAGATAGGCTGGATAAATTACATTCTTGAATAGTAGACACCATGAACGTGGTATGTCACACCAACATGGGATTGGGTCCACCAATTAGTCTTATAAAACTCCAAACACCAGCCCTCATCACACCTTCCGGGAAAGCCGTTCCTATTCAGAATCTCAACCAAAAGGGAGGCTAACCCAATCGCTGATTCATGACCCAGTCATCAATCAGCACTGGTCTTCAGTTTCTGACATGGGTTCACATCCTCCGTATGGGCAAGAGTAACCTTCGGACAGATTGAGATTGTTCCATTAAGATCTGTTCATGTACCCGTGAAGAGTCGTCAGTAAACTATTGATGTACAGGACGAAGCATGTGAAGTGAAAAAAAGAATCAAGACGACGTGGATCAACCTGAAACATGCACGGTCAGACAGCTGATCGTTCGACAAACCAACCTAAATTTCATAGGTCTGCAAGAAACTCTTTCCTTAATTTAATAGATGTCTTTAGCCAATTGCGACATGGCAGCACCAAATCCATTAAAAAGATAGTATCTTGACTTGATTAATCCTCGTGCTGATGTACCCCATTAGTCTTGCGTGACCGTTAACTGAACTGTCATTGGCCAAGCTATTTCAAGATTGAAACAGACCAACCGCTCCGGTCTTCTTCTACTCAAGTATCGAACTCTTCTTTTTCAATTCATCTACACACAGCATATGCATGACCCTGCATGTGATGTGCATCTGGAGCAACTTCACTCTTGTCGCGATTCTTGTAGTAATCTCGACAACTGATGGCCGGTCTCTGCCGGGTGATTCTTCGCCACTAATTTCAGATGGCGTTGATTGTGGCCATGATCAGCATGGTGAACCATCTAAATTTGCTCTTCTCAAAGGAACAGCGGGTGTCTTGGACGGTGAGTTTGAAGTTTGTGAGCAGATGTATGGATTCTTGCCATGCTCGTACAGCACAGTAGGTCTCCTGGTCTTGATATTGGTTTTTGAGTATTACTGTTTCACGGGGAGTCCTACGTTGCTTCCGGTAGCGAGCAGATATTTAAGATGCTCGGTCCTGGAATATTTGGTGCCTCTGCATTCCATGTCCTTGGTGCTCTACCAGAGACCTTAATACTTCTAGGTATGCATCTCCATAATCTTTTTAATCAAAATCTTTGAATCTGCTCTGTTCACTGCCGTCTTCTTTTTCCTAGGTGGCCGAGTTTGTGCTTTAGGCAAAGGCAATTGCACTAGCAAGAAGCAAAAGATGGACTCTGACAGCAAATGATTCTTGAAAATTCACTGTAAATTGAAGACGTGTCGGTAAAACTGAACTTCCGAGTTAGAATCCGAGAGGAACGAGATAATTAGTATGCTGTAAATGGAATTAAATGAAAAACTGCTGCTGGTTTGCAAATTTCGTGTCGATGCAAGTTTCTTGATCATCAAAAGCTAGCTTTGAGTTGAGATGCTTTCTGCGAGACATCTAGGCTGCCAACATGACCAAATCTTTCAAGTTCCTTGCCATGGCAGGGCCATCATGTATGACTCTCGACCCTTGGTAGTATCGAGGTTTCTCTTGGCTCATTCCATTTCCAAATGTCACTTGGCAACTTGTCTCCAAAGCCACATGAAGCTTATCATCTTCTGTCAATTTTGGATCATAATGTATCCCAACTGCTCTTTCGGTAAATCAGATTCACATTATTTATATTTGAACTGTTTTTATCATGTGTAAAATATTATTGATGAAGAACACTTCCGAAACCATCGGTAATGTGAAATCAGCAGTTCAAGAAAGGAGGAAGCTGAAAAAGAAACTTGAGCTAAAAATAAGAAAGAGTATAGTTTTGGAAGAGAAATACTAATACTGGGATTTTCACGGGACAGTGGACCTTTCTTTATTCATGAGTTGGAACGTTTGCAAAAACTTGCACATTGTTAAATTCTTTTGATGAGTATGCTCGTTGCACATCGCATAACTCTCCCTTTCCTATATCCTCCATCACTCTCCAATCATTTCCTACAGTTCGAGTTTTATCATTCACCTTTACTGAGAGATAAGTGCTGAAAGAAAAGGTATAATATCGATCACAGACCTTCCGGTTGACGAGGGACGTATCTTCACTTTCTCATTTTTTCCTCGCTTCTTTTTTTTTTTTTGCCAGCATCTGGACTTCTAAACAGCGAGAGGTGGCGCAGGACTATGTTGTGACCGTGTTTGGTTTGCCGGCCGATCCTTGATCCTGCTTCTGACTCTGTTATGGGGAATTCGCGCCTTCCTTGGTGGCAGACACTTCTGTGATGGATGGAGGCAACACTTCAAATTTCAAGGCAATTTTCATGGAGAAGTTCGTATCTTCCTTCAAAGGTAGTATTTCCAGGTATTCTCGCATTTACTTCATCATCTCAATATTTGAAAGAAGAGTATATTGTCGTAATATACTTGGATATAAGGTTTGTACATAGTTCAAGATAATTCAAAATCACAGACGAGACTATTTTGAGGAAAATTTTCAAGGCACGAATCGTACTTGTTTCTGTTTCTAATACTGGCTGTCGCAAATTTCCACGCTTATCTTGTTGCAGGCATTTTCTCATGTGTATGCACATTCTTCAACTTGATTTCGTATGCTTTCAAGTCATGTTTTTTCTCCTACTATCCTCTAAATACCTAGAATGGATGACCTTAATGTAAATTTTGTGCTACTACATTAATGGCCGAAGGAATAGGTCGAAGAGCAAAAGAGAGGGGAAATCGCGATGTTATCTAAAATTTAGAGGGAATATGATTAAACTTTCCTTCTTTGAGATCACAGGCTCCCGTATCCTCAATAGACTAGCTACACTGCCAGGATAATGTGTCTCAGCATACCATTCATCATGATACAAATCCCGGATATATTCTCGATTTATTCAGCTCAACGCATTGTGGTCCTGTGTGCTCTTGCTGTTTTCAGTTGGGTTGTGCTCTTATACTTCTTCTATTAGGTAAATTTAGTGCATGCCATATTTTTCGTAACATTGCTGACTGGCATGTAGCCTTCCCACGTCTAACTTTGAGGCTTCCGTAACTTCGGTAGTGAAGACTGAGGCAGTGGGAAACTAGATGACAGAGATAGGCGCAAAGTTTAGCTTTATGTTCATATGTCTGAATATTTAGGAGTCGTCCAAGAAAGCAATAGACTATGTGTTCGAGCAGTTTAAATGTCCTTAGGGTGCGTTTCTTTTGGCTACTTGTTGCAGATTACTTGAGCCATGGATGCAAAAGGAGAAAGACTTGAAGTTGAGCATGTGCAGACAAGTAGTCTTATAGTCTTCCTCCCGAGAGGGGGTACAACGTCCGTAGCCCAGCTCCGGGTGGGGGCTTCTCACAGGGTAGGATGGAGCGCCAAACATCGGGCGTCTTAGGAGTTAGTCTTCATTCTACGATGCGTCGGACTTCACCTTGATTGTGACGAGATGGTGCGCGTGTTCTAATCAGTACTAAAAGGTTTTTGCAAACGGTGCAGGCTATGGTTGACGAGGTTTGATCATGGATGGGGAGCGAGTGCTATATGCGCAATCCGATATGAAAAGAAGCTGTTGTCTAGAAAGTCAAGTTCAGACACGAGTCACCGTGACCACGATGCAAAGCAGTAGGATTGAGGTTGATAAAAGAATTGTGACATTGACCGCATTGACCGAAAGGATGAAGCAACAGACAGATTCATCGCTCGATTCACGAAATTGTCTCGGGCGGAGGCAAGATTTGGATGGAACAAAGCGAACTGCACATTGAAATGCTCTTTTAGAGGACTTGTATCAGGTATTTTGCAGTTGAGGGGATTGAATTTCTGCAAGTTAAGTTACCCTCGTATGGATGAAGTGTGCAGGTTAACTCTTCACACGTATTTTCGAGGCTCTTTCAGGGCTACTGTTTATTCAAACGAAGGAAGAGCCTACAGCTGAAAAAGCAAATGTTTTTGGAGAAAATTCTTGCGGCATGTACATACTGATGCAGTCAAAAAACCCTATTCATAGAAAATGGCAACACCTGATCTACCCTGCTATTAGAAGTTAGGTTCTATTACTTGCTTTCTGATGTTCGACTAGTAGTCCCCTTTATTTAGAGAACAAATTATTCAGTGTTTAATTCTCTTATAGTTTGACATGACTATCCCACATTTTTGGTTTCAGATTATTTGAACTATTGATCGCAATGGAGACACATTACACACTCTGAGGGGCTGAAGGAACTATTGATGGGCATCAAGTTTGGTGACATACCTTCCTGCGTGATTAAGTAGTTTTTAAGGTCCGTTGAGGTCTTTGATAGAAGCGGAAATTGCTAGATAAATGAGAGGAATTCATTACCTGGATTGGCTACTTTTGCTTGATACTTCAGGTGAAGCGACAAGCCAAGCCGCCTAAATTAAACCTTAGTGACGACGATTGCTTACCCCAAGAAAAGAGCCATTTCAAACTCGGGGTTTTTCGCAAGGCAATGTCAAATGCTACGCACTGTTCTTATCACATGTTTTGATATCGTTCACATGACTATGAAAGAGAACTTTGGAAGAAGATAACGGAAAGGAAATGTCAATAAGACGTCGTGGATTTGAGTCAAGTCTATATCATTGTTGTTGCTTGGAGATTATCATGAGTATCGGTCCTTGCAGAACCTCTCATCTCTAGTGTGCACAGCTTTTTTAAATCAGGCAGGCATACTGTCTTTCTTCGTCTCATCATATCTTTCCGGTCTTCGGCCACAAATGGCATGAGGAGCTACGCGGCAATCAAAGCCTGCAGACAATAAGAAGGCGCAAGCCACTTTTCCGGAGAGTCTGTCCAACAAATTCTAATAAAATGGAACTCTTTATGCTGTAGCGTAGCAATCTAGCACCTTCTCAATGTCCTCGGAAAATTTCGCCCGACTTTTGATATGAAAACCCCCTAAATTTTCATTGTGGTGTTAGATTGGACATACCACTTGATGTTTCTCTCATCGTTGAAACAAGAATGTGTATAACTTAGTATCTTCTAGATAGTGACCCTGGGATGGCGTCATATTGATTCAGACCAGTTTCTTAATGGACTATAATACGGAAAAAATAA
>JAGVVM010006023.1:0-21012 GCA_019149425.1 Psidium friedrichsthalianum
TCCTCCGATTCTCTCACTCGTCACCCCCACCAAACCCCAATTCACGGACCCAAGGCCCCCCCCCAAGGCCGAAAGCATTCCGCTACGGCACCACGATCGAAACCGCCGCCAGCCTCCTCCGCCGCGATCCTCCCAATCGGTCCCATCCTCGACAACCTAACGGCCGACATACACTCCCTGTACCCTCTGACCGCGGAGCTCGGCCGCGGCCATTTCGGCGTCACCTAAACTCTGCACCGAGCGCTTCCACCGGCACTACGCGTGCAAGGTCCACTCTCGCGCCCCCAAGCTGACGACCCAGAAGGAAACATCGAGACGTCCGGCGGCTCCTGATTGGCTGAGTACCTCTCGCTGGCAGGCCCTCAACATTCGTGGAGTTCATAGGGTGCTGTACTACTGACCTCAGCATTCCTGCACACTGTGCTACTAGGAGCTCTGCTCCGCGGCGAGCTCTTTCGACCGGATCATCGCAAGGGGGCCTACTCGGAGCGGGAGGCAGCGAGGGTCGGGCGGCAGGGGTGAACGTGGTGCACGTGTGCCACTTCATGGGGGTAATGCACCGCGACCTCAAGCCCGAGAACTTCCTGCTCGTCAGCAATCACGAAGACGCTCCTCTCAAGATCGTCGACTTCGGCCTCTCCGTTTTCATCGAACCAGGTCGGTCACTTTAGTTGTTTTGCTGCATGTCGTTTGGATTTAGAAAATTTTTCCATCTTGTTCTTTCCATCATCTTGTGGACTTACAAGAATGGACGCCATGAAAGCCTCGCTGTTCTGTTCATTGGCGTCCAAGTTGGCATCTCGTCGGCGCCGGAGTCATTTCTTTGGCACTATGCTTGTCTCGTTGGTCGTTCCGAAATTCGTCGGAATCGTTTTCTTCATCGGTTTGCGCACGCTTTTAATCTTTTGTCTCCTTCAAGACTCCGGTTTTGCCAAGTCTTTCTTTCCTGATGAATGACGTCGAAGAAGATGTCATCGCTGTATGTTCTTTGCCTTTTGGGCATCGGAGGTTGCAACGTTCTTTGCCTTTTGGGTTGCGTTTTCTTCACGGCGTTCTATCTATCGCTGGAGAATTAAATTTGCTGAAAAGGGAGGATGGTGATGGGAAGGTGATGATGCTTGGATATGGAATTTTATTTTATTTTTTCCCTTCTTTCTTCTATCTTCTGGTGGGTGGTGCCGATCTTTCGGGTCGGGGTCAACGGGTAGGTCAAGGCGAAAGGCACAGGTCAACTGGGGTCATCGAGAAAAGTTAAAGGAGAAAAGAGAGGGAGACCAAAAAAAAAAAGAGTAAGAAATCAATGGGGCACCATCAAATGTTAATAATCGACAATTCCACCTAGGATTCGCATGAGTCGAGTCTCGTAAAATTTGGGTGGGATCGAAAATGATCGGACTCAAATTGGATCATTTAATCTGTTTTGATCCATTCTCATGAAATACAAATTTGGTGACACATTTCCAACCCAACACATACCCGATTCAGCCCATATTGCCAAAACACTTCTACGTCTGACCCAATATAGGAAAATTCATATCCAAACTGATATAAGAGCACAAAGTAAGCGACCGTGAGATCGAGTGAAGGCAAGAGAGAATAAAGAAAGAGTCGTACGATCTAAGTTATGAATCTATTTAACACTTATATTATTCCAGGTTTTACTGTATAAATCGATTTATAACTCATTTACTGAATGTAACTTACTCTCAGTCCTTCAACCATAGGATAAGGAATAGGTTCATGACTCATTTTGATCGGTCTATTAAGACTATAAGTGGACTCACATTTGTCGAGTGCACGTGAAACTTGCAACTGTGACCCCATAGGCTAGTAGCCTTGTCCCAAAGATTCAGCAAATGTGCAGACAAGAGAACATGGTCCGGGCCGGACCATTATTTGGTGTGTGTTGGGAGGGTACCATGATTATTCGCGGTTCACAGTTTGAGTAATCGATCCCGGACAGAATTGGGAATTTTGTTGGACGGCCGTTAGATTCCGGACCGCTTCAGAAGAGATTAGGTTTTGCTCTCCGTTCATGAAACTTGGAACTGGTTGAAACTAGTCTGCTGTCGCCTAACCAGTCGGAAGTTGGAACCAGCAGAGAGATCGGTCCTCTAAAAACTGCAATTAAGTTTCACTGTTTAGTTACTTAAGAAGCATTTAAATAACTTCTAAATTTACTAAATTCATGTACATTTTATACCATAGAGTCTGTTTCTATTTCTTTCTTATCTAATGATTTCTCCCCTGGAATCGCGGAATCGGCGAAGTTCTGTGTTCTAGGAAGTTTTCCAAAAGTTACCACGCAGGTTTTAGGTTCTGAAATGATTTACAGCACATCGATCGCATGGCGATGCTTGTTAAGTAAACTACATCAGACCATCTCGTAGGTTTTGTAACTCCGTCTGTGGCATCTGCAAATCCTAAAATCATGTCTGCATAAACCCAGCAAGAGGAAGGAGTTTCGCAATCTAATGTGTCTCTTGTTCTAGCACACCCTTCGAAGGAATTGCCGCTTGGTGTTCGACTCGCTTATTTTCCATGTGAATCAATCTTCCAGCAATGTAATTAGTAGATCTTAGTGAGTGATTTGAGCAATCGTCGACAGGGAAGGTGTACAAGGACATTGTGGGAAGTGCGTACTATATCGCGCCGGAGGTGTTGAATCGAAACTACGGGAAGGAAATCGACGTCTGGAGCGCAGGCGTCGTCTTATACATCCTTCTTTGCGGTTCACCTCCCTTCTGGGCAGGTACGTCTTTGCTCTTACGGCAGTTCTGTTTCCGGATTCAATTGCGGTTTTCCACATCCATGTAAACAGCTTTGGAGCAGACATCCTTTGCTCCCTTGGAACATAGAACCTGATTTCGCAATGATCAACTCTTGCTGGACTAGCATCTCCCGATTTTACTGTGAATCTCTTAACATTTTTCTCCCTTCAGAGGCTGAGAAGGACATATTCAAAGCGATATCGGAAGGAAACCTGGATCTAGAAAGCACTCCGTGGCCGTCCATTTCTGATTTGGCGAAGGATCTCATCAGGAAAATGTTGACGAGGGATCCAAAGAAAAGGATCACTACCGCAGAGGCCCTCGGTAAGTGCTCCGTTTTCTAGTGAAGTTCGGTGGTTTCATATCAAAATCAACCGATTCCTAGGAAATTCATGAAACGATGTACTTTGATCAAGTCGGTCCACATTGATGTATTAACAGGATAACGAATTAGATCATAGTTTAATTGGCAAATCTGAACCGCAAGTCAGGAAAAGAGAGGGACGTCTTCTTGGTCTAATCACACTTTCCTTCATCAAAATGTGCTACTGATATCGTACAAAGATGTATTGCTGAGCTTTTTCAGTAGATCCATACCGGCGGTTCCGATTTGATGGAAAAAAAAACTGAAAATCATTTAAAGAACACTGACATATTGTTCACACCGCAATGTACGGACAGATCATCCTTGGCTCCGCGAAGATGGAGTTGCATCTGATAAACCTATTGACAGTGCTGTTTTGCTGAGGATGAGGCAATTTAGAGCATCAAACAAGCTGAAGAAACTTGCTCTGAAGGTATTGTTTTTCTCCTAGTCTACGGACGTTTTTGGCGAAAAAGGATGCTATTCTATGTTCCTTGAGGTGCCGCTTGAAGAGCTGCTTTGAAGTTCCGCTTTCCTTACTGGAATTGTTATTGAGTGAAGGTAATTGCGGAAAACCTATCGGAAGAAGAGATCAAGGGCTTGAGGCAAATGTTCAACAACATGGACACTGACGGAAGCGGTACAATCACATTCGATGAATTCAAATCCGGATTGTCTAGGTTGGGATCGAAGCTCACCGAAGCAGAAATAAAGCAGCTAATGGATGCTGTAAGCACAATCAGTAGATTGAACTCTGTTCTACTTCTTTGTGGAACACTCGGTTACAGCTGAGAAGCTTTTCTCTTTGGGAAGTCACCCCGAAAATGTGTTTCTTGTAACAGGCTGATGTCGATAAGAACGGGACTATCGACTACACCGAATTCATCACTGCCACGATTAACCGTCACAGGCTTGAGAAGGAAGATAATCTGTTCAAGGCTTTCCAATTCTTCGATAAGGACAGCAGCGGGTTAGTGTCTCTTTCCCCTTTGTTTCTGCTAGGCTCCAATGTGTTAACGCCTCAAAAATTATGATAATCACCTTGTTCGGAGTACGTTTCGCGACTTCTGTTGGATAGAGATTAAGGTCTGCAAACACAATTCAGGGGCCGATGAGTCTCAGGACTCCGAAACCTCTGAAAATCAAGAACATGTCAGGCTCAGTGTCGTTGGTGTTCAAAGCTTCTGTATTTGCTTGTTTTCTTGACCTGCATCTCGGCTTTGCTTGATCTTCTGTAGGTTTATCACGAGAGACGAGCTGAGGTACGCTATGGCGCAATACGGAATGGGGGATGAAGCCACCATAGACGAGATCATCGAGGATGTCGACACAGACAGAGTATCAAATCTCTCCTCGAGTCTTTTAACTCTGATTTCTCGATCCATCTACATCCCCAAACTGACCTCGGGTTCATTATGATCCCCTCCTTTGTGATGCAGGATGGGAGGATCAATTACGAAGAGTTCGTGGCCATGATGAGAAAAGGAATTCAAGATCATAATGGAAACAAGAGAGAGGATGCAAGGTAGACGAATGATTATTTGCTCTCCCTTCTGTACATTCATCTCTACAATAAACCTGTGTACAGAATGTGTACTATCGATTCCAACTGCGGTGACCATCCGAATACCGCAACTTGACGCACGATCCAATGTAATCCGGCGCAGGCGAATAAAAGATGCCCCATTTCTGGGAATTAATCTGTCGAATAAAATCGCTGATCGTTGGAGAATTGGAATGCAGAATAAATATTATCCCCTTCAGCTTTCTTTCCAGTCCCACATACATGCACATGCTTGGAGAGACAACAGATTTGCGGGCTGCAATTTTGTTTCCCGTTTTGACAAGATAAAGGGATAACGACCCCCTCTAAATATTTACCATTAGGGTCGGACATCCACTAGGAGATATGCAGATTGAGTCATAATTACTCCGCACCACCCGTTTCTCAAAGATCTAAAGTTTGTGAGTTCATCGTCGCAGCTCCATCAAGATATTGACGGTCGGAAAATCTCTCCACAGTAGAGATGCCACACCTAGTAGCGGTTCCTAGATTAGCCCACGACCTGAATCGAGCCCGTGATCTCGCGAAAGGTCAAACGACCGTTTCGTCCACCAGTCATCCCGGCGGACGGAAGATCTGCTCGTGCTCAAAGAGTCGAGCGCACGTGTATCAAGAGGGGAAAGAAGAGTCTCCCGCTAAAACCCTGAAGAAACTTATTCAACTTGATTCAAACTAGCATTGGCACATGCACGTGCAAACGACGGACAGAAGAAAGGTAAGCGAGTGGCCCGTCGGTCAAATTACCGAAATCCTGGAAACTTCATGTTCTCCGTGTCGTATGCTTAACCTCTTGTGTACTCAACCCTAATCTGTACACGCATAACCTTCAAGATTTAACCTTCTCAAAGTCAAGAAACGACTTCGACCAACAAAAAAGGAAAAAAAAAATTCAAGAAACGACAGAGCAAAATGAAAAGGTTCAAGCGCGTTCTCCAGGGACGTTCAAGGATATGTTCACATTGTATGGATCGAATCATGGTCCGTCGAGGCCGCTGTTTTGTAAGCTTTGACTCGAAGTACAGTGTATATGAGTATGAAGACAAGAACAGGCACCTACCCAACTGTTTTTTAATAAATTCTGCTGGCGGGAGTAGGCCCCTTCTGCCCCGTTGGCTTTGACCGCTTACCCATTTGCCCACTTGATTCAGTCAATATATATGGCTCGTAGAACCAGAGGCATTGCATTCAAAGAAGAGCAGCTCATCGTTTTGCCAAAAATGGAGAAATCACATGCCAAGCCGAAGAGCAAGAAGATGTTGAAGTTCTTGCCCAGAACAGCTTCGTCCATCAGCTTCTTCCCAACCCTCCTTTCAGCCCCGGTAGAGACAAGAGATCATCATACTCATCGAACTCGTTAACAGTACGAAATGCAGGCTCAGATCCCATGTCGCTAAAGGTTTTTCCGGTCCGCTCGTACCCCTAATTCCTGACGAAGCTCGAGCCACGAGCAAGCATGATCGAGGTTTCGATGCGAACGAACCCACATCGCCGAAAGTCTCGTGCATGGGCCAGATCAAGCACAAGAACAGGACCAAGAAATCGCGGTCGCCTTCAGCCGACAAACGTTCTTCCTTTCCTCATCCGCGTCTTCTTCATTTACCAAGTTGAACCGGGATGCCGATAAGCCTCCGAGATCAAGTAATTCTCGCGAGCTGAAGAAGCAGAATTCAACGTTAAAGAGACTATTCAGCAGAGCTAGAGGAGGCAACAAGAAAGAGTCTGATACTTCGGGAAATAACCTCCGGAGGCCACCGTTGCTTCCGATAGAGCCCCGTCCTTGAGTCAGATGGAACGGTTTGCGAGCGGGAGGGACACGCTGGCAAGCTTCGACTGGTCAGCTGAGTTCGGGCCAGTGTTGGACGCCGACCACCGGGACTACTATCACTACTACTCGGACGAAGAGAGGAGAGAGAGCGATCAAGAAGAGGAGGACGAGGAAACGACCATTCCTTTCTCCGCACCAATTCCAGTTGGCGGCGGCATCGGCGGCCGGGTGAATCCTCAACCGAGGAAAGAGATCAACCTGTGGAAGAGAAGACCATGGCTCCTCCTAGGCCTCTCCAATTGCACCAACCCACCATGGTTAGAGCAAATTGAATTGGATTATCCATGTTTCATGAGTTCTTTCTCTTGGCTCTGTAATTTCTGTTCCTGCAAATTCTTTTCTTCCTTCCGAATTCTTTGTGTAATTCTTGTGTTAAATTGCTTTGCTGGTGCACAAAAAAAATTTGTATGTGGCAGATTAATATATCGAAATGTGCATAGATTGACCATATTACATATTGCAAACCATATCGATCTTCTGCTATTACATTTCGGAAATTTGTTCATCGCGGCTAAGTCGTTTACCGAAGGGTATTGCATTTTCTCCGAACGATCCAGTGACCTGGGTATATCCAAATTCATGTTCTTGAATGATCGACTCATCCTCGGATGCGTGTTGCATGTTTATCTCATTCAGATGTGTAGGTCAGCAATGGCGATAAGATTGTACAAGATTTTTCCCTTTGACAATGAAGCAGACTCATGGAATTTTCTAGCAAGTGTGTAGCCTGTAGATAAGCGAAAAGTCTTTTTCAGTCCACTATTCCTTGGTTAATAAATCTCTTTCCGATCTATTGAAAATGGAAACCAGCAGTCGCTATCTTAGCCAGCTTAGCCACCAAATTTGAAAGATCAAGGCAACGAGGGAGACGGTTCCGAGCCTTTTCCCGGGGGCACCAGCTGCTTGTAAGGTGAGCAGCAGTAATGGATCTAAGACAAAGGAAAATGACTCGTTCAAAAAATCCCTGTTTCAACTCGTTTATCTTTCATGCAGAGGGTTAAATTGAAATCGTATAATAAAAAGAAGATCGAGGGTTGATTTCTTTAAGGTAAGCAGCAGTAATGGATCTAAGACAAAGGGGAAATGACTCGTTCAAAAATCCCTATTTCAACTCGTTTTACCTTCCATGCAGAGGGTTAAATTGAAATAGATCAGATCGGATAACCCTCTGCATGAAAGATAAAACGAGTTGAAACTAGCTTGAGTGACAGAATCAATCTCAATAAGGAACGATGCAAATATAGTGATTTTCTGATGTACCTCGATGATATTTGTCGGTATGGTCTATTTATAACTTCTCACCTCTACCTAACCAGCTTGCTAATACGTTATCCATCCGCCCCACGTCCATGCCTAATATGCTCTAGATTTCAAGAAACTTGCGCAGCCTCGTACTCCAAGAATCATAAAGAAATGTTTTTAATTCTCCCGAATTCATCACGGAATCAAGAGTCTCGGGATTATTATGACAAATCGTTTCTCCCACAAGTCTCATGAAAAGATTTTGGGTCCTTCGGGAATAAACTTCTATATAATCCAGAATTAGATCAATCACTTGAATCAGTATATAAGTTGCAACAGTGGAAAAGAACCCCTGTCAAAATATGAGGAAGCTCTTGGGCTTCCGCAGCACAGAAGCAAATGAGAAGAAGACAATTGAAGAGAGGGGAATCAAGAGAAACTCTTATTTCAATCTTGTAAAAGTCACGGGCTCAAGGCCGAAGAATACAAATCCAAATGTTCTTGTATAAAAAATAACAGCATACAAGGCAAAGAACGCAAAGTGAGAGAAGCAGTATACACTGTGGGCCTTCGTATTTCAGTCTTATATCACTATGTTATCATCAGATTAATCAAAAATCCAGTTCTCCAGCTACCTATGCACATTTCCGGCGGACTTTATAGTACAAGGGTTACTCTTCTAAAAGATCGAAAACAAATTTCTCATGAAATACGGTGCTTAGAGAAACAAAGAAGCTTATCAAATATGGGCATACAAGGCATTTAGTCAGCAGGGTAAAGTGATCATTAAACGGACAACACAGCATCTGTACTCGCAGGACAACAATATTTCCCATAACATGCTCTGTGTTCCTATTCCTGCCTATTCCTGCCATATGAAACCAAAGGTAAGGTTGAAGTGTGGCAAACAACAAGAAGCAAAAAAAGAAATATGCACAGCTTAGTGCTTATACCAGACGCACGAGAGCTGACGACGAGTTTTTGGAAATACAATCACTTGGGTGAAGTAGAACGTTATGTGCATTTTGCATGCTTCAAGTAATTCAGATAATCACAATATTTCCGTACCATAAGATTGGCAAAGCATGGCATTCTGGGATAACTGCACATCTGACATACATAAAACCTCAAACAGGCAACAGAGAAACCCCACATAGAAACTGTCTACCAGCCAATACACGGCTATTAAAGTCACAACACCAAGTATAAGAATTAGTTTCGGCATTGCAAGGTACCTAAATATGTGGTGACTTAGACCTTATACTCACGGAGATGCATCCACTTTGTAGATGACCACTTGTTTTCCATTAATCACAGGGCACCCACCTAAGAAAATGAGATATGATCAGATGACGGAACGCAACCACACCATGAAACATTTAACCAAAAACGAATAGCAAAACCAAAGCCACCAAAGAAGCGCTATCTTGTGCTCCTTCCTTAATTAGGGACAAGAGCAATAAGATGTCTAAGATCTAAAGTCTGCAGGAGATCGAGCAATTACTAACCATGTAAACTTGAAGGATCAAGCGTGGCATCAGGCCTCATGCTCCAAAACAGTAAGGCATCACCCATCCTAGGCTTCACAGACAAACCCTGCTTAGCACATTCAGATAATTGATCCCACCGGGGAACTGAACTGAAATTTCCCTTGGCAGCAGGAAAAACTGTCTCCCCCCCTTCTTCAACATCTGACCTATAAAAGTATTAATAATACAAATGAATTGCAGCACCAAGAACAAAAACATTCTTAAGCAAAGCCCAAAGTCAGTGGGTTTAAGAGAGAAAAACAAAAGCTCAGTGCATGAAGCCAAGGAAAGCTCTTACAGATACATCAATACCGTAGCAATTCGTTGACCGCCATTCTTGGTGTTAAACTCATCAAGGAAGTAATCATAATGAGCATCGTACTTTTGTCCAACTTCATAGTGGAGAATTTGAAGACCTTCGCCATGCTCTGAATTTGTTTCAGAAACAAGCAACATCAGGTCATCCCCATGGTCAGTAATAATCGTCTAGCCATTTCAAAATAGTAAATGACTATGGCCTAGGTTTAGTTACTTGGATAGATGCTCTCATTCTACAATTTGCAAGTTTTTTAGCAAAATATTAACTGAAACATTTATAGGACTCAGGAATCACACATTTATTGGACTGAACATCTCAATGCATTGCTTTATAATTTGAACATTAGGAAAATATAATGCTATACTATTTATCCTACCTACAGGAACGAAGGTGAAATCTGCTATTCTCTTTTCTATATCTTTGATGATTTTATCTTGTCCCCTCTGCAGAAATGTTCCAGAACTTGTGCGGACCCTGCAGCCACATGATGTTTCAAAAATGTTATCCTAGCTCTTCACGAAGAAAGAGTGTGTATGTTATCAATAAAGGGCTGATGTGACTAGCCACACAGATTGAAAAGGGCTGGAAATGCAAACCTGCTGTCTTTACTCTTCCCAGTTGCGCTATCAACCACAGTTGACTTCACCATATGAGGTTTGGCAAGATTTATCAGATATTCACATTCCTCTTTGGACTGCAGAAGCATGATTTGTATTGCATTAATCAAACTTGACTGACAAACCAAGCATATCATTCATCACGTGACAAAATTCTTTTAACAAATCCTAAATAATAAATAGATCATAGGAAGATGTGAAAAGCTACTTAAATGGCCCAGACAAGAAGCACACTTTTGGTCATCATTCATAGTTGCATCATCTGAGACCGATGAACCAAGAAACTTGAATCAAATTGGTTCCTGATGCAAAAACTTCTGCACATTGTCGAATAAGAAAATTTTTTGGCCCAATTGTTGAATGATCGATCAATACAAAAAGTTGTCAGTGACTTTGTTTTGATGAACTGATACAATGTTATGAACTATTATTAATGTAAAAACTAAGGAAGAAGATCAGAATCCCGGAATTGTTCATTAGCGAGCAACTGGAGCACGACTTCAGTACACAATGAAAACATTCATCCACATGCAGCAAAGCCTTGACTATATAGTCCATGCAATCAGGAGCACCAACATCTCCCGAGATTAGAGATCAAATCATCAAGCCTGATCAATAATCCAAATAACAGTCCTAATAACGGTCTTCCGGTACTTATCGCCATCCATCTTGTATCAACAACAGACTGTTCCAGTTGCATCCTCGACACTACCCAAATATGAAAATGCCATAAAACCCCAAAAATGAAAAGCAAAGCCATGCGAAAATGGTACGACTAGGCATCCCCTTGGCCAAAAGCCAGCCAATTAATCGCTCAGAATATCAATAACAGACTTTAAATCCAACAACAGCTCAATTACTACTTTCTAAACTCCATAATCGACCAAATGAACACCAAAACAAATCGCAATCGAATATCATCCACGCGAAAATCGAAATACCGACCAGGAAACCATGATAAATGAAAGCTCTGGGCTCCCATGACAGGACTTCAGTCCACTGCTCACCTCTCTGCCCCAGTCCATCGCCGCTGAAACAATCAAACGGCAACGAAAACAAGTCACCCACAGAGAAACGATCCGGCTCCAGTTATTCACCGTTACGCATCAATCTTTTTTTTCTTTTTCTCTCGGGACAACCAATTAGGCATGAATTAAAAGGGCCAAAAACCGCACGAATGACACGCACCTCTCGAAAGTCTGACGCCTGAAAGAGCTCCAACCGTTCGTCGGAGAATCGTCGTCGGCGATCGGCAAGGACACAATGCCGAGCGCCAGGAGCAAGAGGAGGACGATGGACAGCGCGAGGAGCATCCCGAGAACGAGCGTGAACGTGGATCTCCTGCCGTGGAGCCGGGCGTACTTCGAAGCCTTCGCCATCTTCGGAGCAGCTCGAAACCCTAGCTTCCTCTCGACGGAGACCAGCAGCGATCGGAGGAAGAAAGCGAACGACTTCGGCGCCTGAAACTCCGATTCCATTCTCCGATCTAAAAATACTGCGACGCCAAGCACGGATTTACTTTTGAAAAGTTCAATTCAACCGTGAAAGCTGACTGTTGAAATACGCGTCGTTCCGTGATTAATTAGGTGGACCAACACTAATGAAATTCCGACATTGTCCCCGGGATTATTGTTCTAATTTGGTAAGTAGAGGACGGTTAGGTAAAATGAATAGGAGGGCGCATTCGTCAAATCGGATGCCCCTGGCTTTAGCGATGGTGGGTTGTGGCGGCACCAGGTTTTGACTTTTTGAGGTGAGGCCCGTTGACTAACGGTAGCGGTGGGAACTGGGAAGCCCTCCAATCCAACACGATGGAGGCGCTTTGGAACCGGATTACCTAGGGGGTGATCAGTTCCGAACGGCTTTATTGGATCGAAAACATACCAAAAAATAAAACATTCACCATTCATACTATAATTTAGGAATCAAAAAAAAAAACGTAAAGATGAGTACATACTGTGTTTTTTCTTATAAATATAATACTTACATGTCAAAATTACGTCAAGAGAGTACTAACATATCACATCTCTCATATTAGTGTTTTAATTGTGACAGATTTTGGTTTACTTTCAAAAAATAAAAATTCCGATCGACCTTGAGCCCCTGAAATCGAGAATCGGACTGCTCAACCACCAATTCTTATTTTAAGAACTTTGAATTGGACCACTACCCTCAAAAACCGTAAACCGAACCACTGATCCCAACTCAATTCAAGGAGTCCAATTTGCTCACCCCTAGCCATAGCTATCGGCTACTAGGAGAGGGCTTTGTAGCCTCTGACCGGCCTCGCCAGCCGCAAGCGAAGCTCGACGAGGCCAATCGAAGATTATCGGTTGCCGACAACGCCACGTTAGCACTAGAGCCGTCAATATGGGTCAAAGACCCATATTTGACCCATATTTTGTATAAAATAGGTCTTATATAGGTCATTAACATTTAAAGGACTCACTAAAAATGGGTCCAAAAGGTTGAAGTGAAATTAAATGGGTCAAAAGTAGGCACGCATGAAACCCACTTTCGACCCATATTAGACCCATTTTCGACCCATAACTCTCACAAATTACAAATGGACTTAGGGCCTTTCTGTTTGTTTCACGGAAAATGTGATACTTTCGGAAATCATTTTTCAGGAAGTCATTTTTCAAGAAAATAATAATATTTTCCGATGTTTGATTAATACTTAAAAATAAACTGGAAAACAATTTTCGTCGTTTGTTATGGAATTGATTTTCGGGGACCGATGGTGGCGGCGGCCGGTGATTGGTCGAGGCGGCGACGGGTGGCCGGCCGCGGCGACCGGCCCCGGCGACCTGCGGCCGGCCGCCGACCGCGGCGATGGGTGGCCGGCCGCGGAGACCGGCCGAGGCGACCTGCGA
Source organism: Psidium friedrichsthalianum (assembly GCA_019149425.1). Taxonomy (NCBI): domain Eukaryota; kingdom Viridiplantae; phylum Streptophyta; class Magnoliopsida; order Myrtales; family Myrtaceae; genus Psidium; species Psidium friedrichsthalianum. The sequence goes on from JAGVVM010006023.1 coordinate 13,108, forward strand.
CAGGCCGCGGAGACCGGTCGCGGCGACCGGCCCGACGACTGGCCGCGGCCGCGACGACCGCCGTTCGCCGTCCACCGGCCGCCACCGCCCGCCTCCGTCCGCCAACCGCCGCCGCTCGCCGTGTGCCGGAGAAAAATGAAAGAAAAAATAAAAGCAAAATAAAATAGGTTAAATGAGTTATATAATTTTTCTTAGAATATTAGTGTGATTTAGCAATATGGATCAAAATGGGTCAGGTCGGGTATGGATTGATTGCGGGTTGGGTCGGGTATGGGTCATTGAATATGGGTCAAAATGGGTTAGACGGGTCAATATGGGTCGGACCATATTCGACCTGACCCAAACTCGACCCGACCCACCCATTTGACACCTCTAGTTAGCACTAATCGATAGAGTGGACTGAATTGACATAATTACAAAAAATTTAGAACTCACCTGACAAAAAAGAAAAAAAATTAGAACTGAACTGATGACATGTTATAAGTGATGGGTGTATATCGAAGAAGCCAGTGATCACATAACAACCATGAATATGACAAGATGGATGATGTTTATGGATGCCTTCGCGAAACACTTGTTAAAATTTACGAAGTTCGATTTTATTCCCATCGCGACATCCTCCCATCAATGACATATCAGCAATTCATCGAAAGATTGGACCTAATTTCAGTCAAAAAGCTAACAACTGCAAAAATATTAGAGTGCATAATTCATTTCATCAGGCTTGCAGTATAATAATGATAGTGACAAAGGAGGTATCTACCGCATCCCGAGTAAAAGGCGACGCAATCCAATTCAGAAGCACATTCAGTAAATTCCACAAACACATGAGCTGCATCCTCTTTCTCCGGTCTTTTGCCGCACGATTTTCCCAAAACAGGTTCTCCGACCACATCACAAGATCATGTCGTTCAAGTAGAAAGACAGCACGGTATTTGATCACCTTGTTCATGTGTCGGCTAAAGGGTAAAAAGAAAAGAAAAGAAGGGAAAAGGAAAAGAATAACTTGACTACTTCATAATTGCACAGCACTCATCATCTGATCAGCAACCCCCGCGATCACTGTCCACCTGCACGATGCTTCTCCATCTGCTGCTTGGCTTGCTTCTTCTCCGCCGCGAACTTATCCTCGATCTTCTGCCTCTGCCCCTGGGCGACCTCCTCAAGCGCAGCGTGCACCGCCACGCCGGCACCGTCCAGCAGCCGGCCCACGACCTCGGGGTCGTTCTCGAGCCGCGCCGCCTCGAACTCCCTCCGCGCCTTCCCCCTCAGCACGTCCCTCATGGGGACGCCGTGCGGGTCGGGCCACTGGAAGAACCGGGTCATGCGGAGGATGGACCGGTAGAGGCTCTTCGGCTCCGGCCTCCTGGCGGGAACTCGCTCCCCGTCGTCGGCGTCGTCCCAGGGCTTATCGTAGTGTAGGGCGCGGGAGATGGAGGAGGCGGCGTTCCGCTGCACCGCTGCGTGCCAGAGGATCGAGGAGCTTCGCCGTATCTGGAGGTTGGCGTTCATCGCTGCTTGTCGCTCTGATCGGCTTCGTGAATGGGGTAAATTTCGAATGTGAAGGGGAAAATAGGGGGTGCTAGGGCTCCCCATTTCCCTTTTCCCTAAACAAAATCGGCTATATATTTTTAGAAAATGATCGCTAATAATAATTTATGTTTATATATATTTTTTGCACAACGAAATTTATTATCTATTTGTTTTTATAAGCGACATAAATGATTATATTTGTGAAATTATCTTTTCAATCATTCTCACGAAATAAATGGAACCTAAATTTCGTAATGTAATATTACCTTCCCAAAACAATAAATTAAAATCGAAGAAATCCAATAAAAACGCAGTTGATAATTTTAGAGCCTCACGGTGGTTTCATAAGTTACAATTCTCAAAAAAAAAATTATGATTTTATGATATGAGATTGCCTAACCTCGACCAATCTGTTCACAGATGAAGGCTCCATACCCATTTTCAAGTGAACATCGACATCCCCGGCTAGTAGGTTGTGGCACGATATCTTACAAAAGGAGTAGCACATATGCAATGACAAATTTACCTATGCACGCCTTTTATATGATTCAAAACTTCATTAAAATCATCAGATGTGAGCTAGGGCTATCTAATAGACCGTGAGAAGATGTATAATATCGAGCATGTTACTGCCGATATGGTAAGATACATCAATCGCGAATAGGGATAGGGCAATTTGGTATTTCGAGAGGTTTTTCGATTATTTTTTAGTTTTTACTTTTTATTGACTAATCCCATAATTAAGTGTGTACCTCTACGAGGTCCGTATTGTGTTTTTGAATGGCAACATGATGGCACTGAAATGAGGAAGAACAAACAATGAAATGCGGACCATCTAATGTCTGAACCGCATGGAATGTAATTCAGGAGTTTTATACAGTAATTTTTACAAACACCTTAGCTTCAGTCCCTTTCTCCATCCACTCGTGTCCCGTGTTTTTTCCCGAACCAGCTAAATTTTTGGGACCAGATCACGAGGTCAAGCCGTTCAAGAAGAGAGAGACGCACGCAGATGTTGATCAAGATTCATCACTCTCGTTGTACAATGAAGCGGAGAAAGGCAACCACAAAAAAAGAAAGAAAAGGGCAAAAAGGAAAGGCATCACGATCCGTACATCATTCGATCGGCTGAATCACCGCCCATCTCCGCGATCCTTCTCCATCTGCTGCCGGTGCTTCTCTGCGAGCTTCTCCAGAGCCGCCTCCACGGCGTCCCTCCCTCCGATCAGCAGCCGCGTCACGACCTCCGGGTCCCGCTCGAACCTCGCCTCCTCGAACTCCCTCCGCGCGTTCTCCCTCAGCACATCCCGCCACGGCACGCCGCGCGGGTCGGGCCAAGGGAAGAACCGCGTCGCCCGGAGGATGTCCCGGTACAGGCCCAGCGCCTCCCGCCGCGTGCTGGTGAGCCGCCGCCGCGCGAGCAGCTCCTCTTCGTCGTCGTCGAGGGACTTCTTCTCCTCCTTCACGACGTGCCTGTCGAGGAGCTCTTCGACGGTGTCCGGCCCGTTGTGTAGGGCGCGGGAGACGGAGACGGAGACAGGGACGGCGTCGTTTGGCTTCGCAGTGCTCCAAAGGATCGAGAAATTCCGCCATTTCCGGAGCTTCGCGTTCATCGCTCCGCGTCTCAGATCGGCTTGTTGATGACGAGCTGAATTGCAGATGTGAAATTGGGATTGGGGATGGGGACAAGCCAATTGGGCTTGGGCCTATATCAAACCATTTAACGGGCCTGTTAATCCATCCTAAGCCCGACCTGGTCCAATTGTGGCACCTTCCATTCGTGAAATATTTATTAAGAAAAAGACACTTTTAGTGTTAAAAGTTACGTGCGAAAATTACTTTGTTGTCAAAATTATTCGCCGGATCACTTCAGTATCAAGTTAGAGGCAAAAGAATCACTTTGGTGCCAAGTCCGGCCAAAACTGCCACATTTCATTAATAAATAATTTTTTAATGTAAAATAATGTTTAAAAAGAAAAGGAAATATTTATTGGTAGCAAATTCATGATCATAATAAGTGATGCTTACATATTTTGGTAATGAAGAAAATACAATTAATATTTTTACGATTAAAATAAATACTTTTCACTCATTCATTTTTGTACTCCGTTTATTTCTCGAAAAATGAATGATTTAAAATACATATTTCTAAAATTACCGACTGTATCGCTTGTAGCAATTAGTCAATAGGAAATATTTCATTATCACTAATAATTAATGTCTATACCTCTCATGAATAATGATTTATTTATTTTTTGTTCATTTCTCTATTTTTCGGAAAGCCAAATCATCCATTGCGAAACAAAGTCACCCTTATTATTATTATTTTTTTGAATTAATTGATGGTATAGTCCATTTAAAAATACACTCATCACTGATCACCGGCGAAGTACAAGCCGAGACTAGATACATGATGAACGTCGTCGTTTCCCGTAGGTAAGCATCTGCGCAAGCTCGTCTTTGCGACCGCCACTGCAACGCCCAACAATCAACAGTGAGCTTCTCCTTCAGAAGCCGCCGTTGACGATGGCTCTGCTCAAGCGAAGTGCACGCCTCCGCCTCACACTCTGTCGCTTCTCGCCTCTCTCTAGCACTTCTCTCTCTTACTCCACCGGTCACCTTCAAGAAGAAGAAGAAGAAGTAGTAGAAGAAGAAGGGCATGGAAGTCGCGAGCCTCCGGTGCTCGCCCCCTCTCCTTCTCTTTCCCCTGAGGAAACCCTAGTCGCCGACAAAATCCACGCCCTGATCAAAGAGCACCACCGCAGAAACCCCAGCCCCGGCCTAAAGCCGCCGGAGCCTCGCTTCACCATCCCCGCTCTCTCTCTCGATTTCTCCCGAGTCTCTCCCGCCAGCTCCCTCTCCTCCTCCGTCGTCCGCCGCGTCGTCGAGAAATGCGGGGACCTCCGCCACGGCATCCCCTTCCTCCAAGCGCTCGCGTTCTTCAACTGGGCAGCGTCGCAGGTGGAGCTTGCGTCCCCTGCTCCTTACAACGAGATGATCGACCTCGCCGGAAAGGTCCGGCAGTTCGATGTGGCGTGGCACTTGATCGACACCATGAAGTCACGAGGTATTAAGATTAAGATTGAGACTTTCGCGATTTTAATTCGTCGTTATGTTAGGGCGGGATTGGCTGCCGAGGCTGTCCATGCCTTTAATCGTATGGAGGAGTATGATTGCCAGCCTGATAAGGTCGCCTTCTCGATTGTTATTAGTATGTTGAGTAAGAAGAGGAGGGCGGTCGAAGCTCAATCTTTTTTGATAGTCTGAAGGATAGGTTTGAGCCTGATGTGGTTGTGTACACTAGCTTGATTCACGGGTGGTGCCGGGCCAGTAATATCTCTGAGGCGGAGAGGGTGTTCGGGGACATGAAAATGGCGGGGGTAAAGCCCAATGTGTATACTTATAGCATTGTGATTGATGCGCTGTGTAGGTGCGGGCAAATCACACGTGCCCATGATGTTTTTGCAGAGATGATTGATGTTGGGTGCAAACCGAATTCAATAACCTTTAACAATTTGATGCGAGTTCACGTGAAAGCCGGCAGGACCGAGAAGGTTCTGGAGGTGTATAATCAGATGAAGAGGCTCGCGTGTCCAGCGGATACAATCACATACAATTTTCTTATCGAGACTCATTGTAAAGATGAAAGTCACGAGGACGCTATGAAGGTGCTTAATTCGATGGTTAAGAATGGCTGCAGCCCCAATGCATCCACTTTCAATCCGATATTTAGATGCATTGCGAAATTAAGAGATGTAAATGGGGCTCACAGGTTGTATGCTAGGATGAAAGACTTGAAATGTATGCCTAATACAGTGACATACAATATAATGATGCGGATGTTTGCCAACTCAAAGTCAACTGACATGGTTATCAAGTTGAAGAATGAAATGGACGAGAACAATGTGGAGCCCAATGTGAACACATACCGGATTTTGATCTTGATGTACTGTGGGATGGGGCATTGGAACAATGCCTACAAGTACTTTCTAGAAATGATTGAAGCTAAGTGCTTGAAACCAGGTTTACCTGTTTATCAGATGGTTCTAGAGCAGCTTAGGAAGGCAGGGCAGCTGAAGAAGCATGAGGAGTTAGTGGAGAAAATGGTGGATAGGGGATTTGTTACTCGACCTTTGTAGGATTGTGCTCATCTGCATATGCAGGTCAAGTAAGTTGCATAATATCCTAGCATTAGTTTCCAAACAATCTTTTTTGTTCTTCACCATCTTGAGATGCATAAGATTAGCGTTTGATATTTCTTCGGGGCAACAACGCATTGTCATTTTCTTACTGTAGGTTTTGCCGCTATTTCTTCAATGTGGAACTATGCTTTGTTGCCTTGTTTGTAACTCAAAAGCAAATTCTGGTATGAAATATATTTATTGGTGATATCTCTTCCTCTGGAATTCCCATTTCTACTTGATTTTAGGAGGAAAAGTCCCCGTATGGGGCATCTGCTCTGTTCAGGTCCCGAAAGTCATGAATATTGTAGATTCCAAACTTGAGACCACTGTGATTTCCCTTTGTTTGTATGAAGTCAATATTTTGACTGAAGAACTATGTATCTGTAGTATGTAGTGTAACGTCTAGTAATTGGAGAGTCAAGTAATACCATCGTCGCTTTCATCAGGAAACCTTTATTCTCGTAAAAACCTGTTCATGTTAACGCATTTTCATGCCGTAGCTCTATTTTACTCCGGTTGCTTGCAAATTGCTATCTGTTCTCAATGTGCTAACTCAAACCAAATTAAGCATTAACTTACTTCGATTTGCTTTTGTTCCTGATATCCAAATGCTTTTGGTTGATTTTGGCTGTGAAGGAGCGGGGTGGTGGTGGCTCCTTCCCCCTCTACGTCTCTTTTTTTTTTCTATTAAGCTAAAAGCTGCAGAAACAATATCGACAATTTGAGGCCCCTATTAGAATTTTCAGTCCTCTACTGGCTGGTTGCCTTGTCGCTTCCACGTATGAAATAGATAGTTTTGCCTAGCTGATCATGATTTCTGGAAATGCGGCAAGGTTTTATTTTAGCGGCTGCCAGCCACCCCGTGGCACTTCCAGAGCAACTTTAGGGTTTAGCACCTTGTTCTTAGATGATTTATAATTACTTGAAAGCTTTCATCCTGATACAGATAAATTGATGGATATCTATGGAGCTAATGCGCTCTCAGGATAAGGATTCTGCTTGAATATGTGCCTTAGGATGAACTACTCAAACTGCAGAAAAATAGAGTACTAGTTGAATCACATCTCCCAATCAAGTGCGATCTTCTGCCTTGTGATGCTTGGTATATGTGAGATATGCCTGTCTTTGTCGAATTTCATCTTCCTTCTCTTTGGTTTGTAACCAAGTTATTCCATTATAAGACCTCTGTAAAATAATTCCAGGGAATGCACGCAGTTTATTCCCACACCCACACCCCCCCTCGCCCTTTGGATTATGAAGAAGGCAGTATTTTAGTTTCTTTGGTCTGTGAACTCTTTTTTGCCTCTAATTGCAATCAGCATAGTACTGCAGACGGTAACGCGCCACGTAAGTTTTCACGCATTTGGGATACAATTTGGATGTTAGACCTCTTTGGATAATGATCCACCCAAGATGTAGGACATGTCCGCCAACACTGTGGTGCTGCAGCATAGCACAATGTTTGAAATACGTGTTAGTTCGGCACAACTGCATGCAGTTGTGCGTAGATTTGGGGCGGTGCCATATAAACATGCTATTGTTTGTGGTTCATATGATGGAGCTGTCCCCATCATGTAGCTTGCAATTCAGACTATAGTTCAGTTGCTTGAACACATTGGTAATTGAGAATCTCCTTTCATTAGTTCTCTCTACCAGAACTTTCATCATTTCTGCAAGCTTAGCTCTCCTGTTGTTGGGATCTACTTGGGCATCGAGTTTGAGGAGCACGAGCCATTCTCGTGCGGTTTGAGGGTCAAATTGTAACCTCCTTCGTAGATTAGTTAGTATATTTTTTCGCAAAGCTCCTGACGGCACCAATGGCTATGAACCTTGGAGTCCGCCTTGTGATAACCAGGCCCTCCAAGAGCACCGGCATATCGTGATCTAGTGGGCCAATTATTTGCCTCAAAACCTTTTTATTTGTGACCGATCATGATGCAGATGAATCCACGTCACTGCTCTGCTTGGAAGATGTCCGCAGCCGATCTGTCATGCAGTTCCGCATTTGTGAGTCGCCAAAGGACGCAGTGTAAGTGAAATGCTTTTACCCCCATTGAAGGGCTGTGGCTGAGGTCCTCTTCCACAGTCCCCACTCTAGTTACTATCCTAGTTACAGAAGCCGGCTGCCGGTAGGAGTTACTAATGAAATCTATTTAGAGCGGTCCAGTTTGAGACCACTTTTTCGAAA
>JAGVVM010006024.1:0-15967 GCA_019149425.1 Psidium friedrichsthalianum
GGAGTTGACCCCATGTTGATCAATCTTTGACTTTCGTTGACTGGGCGTTGACCCGTTGACCAAATGGTTTTCTTGCTATTTCTAACGATTCGACCACTTTTGAATCAATTCTTGATATTTTCAGACTGGTTCCTGAGGTATTTCGATGTCTTGAACCTATTTTTGGGCTTATTTTCTGTATATCAGCTCTGAAAGTTGCACTTTACCTTGAAATTAGCATAGATTCTATTGGTTTTCTTCCTAGTTACTTGTCATGGATAAAGTGAAAATCATGATTTCCATTTGTACAATCTTGAATGGATTGAACTATATTTTTTGTGCTCAAGAAATATCGAGTTTTCTAAAAGGATGTAGGCTTTGGTGTTATGTCATCGAAGATATTCGCGAGCCTACATAGGCTATTTATGAGGCTGATAATAAATTTGCTGAACATTTGGAGGAATTTGACAGCAAGAATCATTAGATACTCACATGGTTTCGAAACACTTCAATTCCATTTGGCAAACTTTAGTTTGGTCGCCTAATATAGCAAAGGAAGCTTAGGATCTTTTTGCTAGTCTTTATTCCACATTAGATATTGCTCATCAATATTAACTATTAGGGAATTTACATCGTCTGCATCAGGAGACAAGTCAGTCTATTAATGACTTTTTATCCTCCATGCATGCTATATGGGATCAACTAGCTTTATCTGAACCAAAATGGGAGTCAAACACTTATGCTCGTAAGTTTATTGAATATTGTGATCGTATGCGTGTTATGCAATTTTTGATGGCACCGAATGGTGAGTTTGAACCTATGCGAGTTCATTGCTACATCAAGATCCTTTACCTCATCTTGAGGTAGTTATCTCAGAACTGTTGATTGAGGAGACTCGACTTGCTACCCTAAAAGCACAATACGTTGCTCCATCAGTTTCCACACCTACAGATACATTACTTGCTACTACAAGTTCCTCCTCATGGCACAAGCCTTATTGTACGTACTGCCACCAACCTAGTCATCATGCATTGAATTGTTATCAGCTACACCCTAAGCAACTTACATGAACAAACAACCAATCTCGATTTAGAGGTCTACATGCACGCCCACCTACTACTGCTACTACCATTGAGGATTCTTCTAAAAGTTCGTCCATTAATCTATCATTAGATGATCTTCGATCCACAGTCTATTCCATGATTCATGAAACTAGTACTTCTAGCACTTCTGCTCTGTTAGTGACCCCAGGTACTCCTAATTCGTGGTTCTTTGATTCTGCTTGTTGTAACCACATGACCTCTAATTCAAATTTATTCAACTCTAAGTCATACACTTCACAAGTACCTATCATTCAAACAGCTAATAAATCTCAAATGATAGTTAGACATACAGGAAACGTTTTGACATCCAAACTATCCTTACCTGACACATTTATGGTTCCCAAACTCTCATTAAAATTAATATCTATGGGACAACTTTATGAACTTGGTTTTGACATTCATTTCTCTTCGAATGGCTGTCATGTGCAAGATTCACAGACAGGACAGACAATTGGGATAGGCCGTAAAGTGGGACGCTTGTTTGAGGTTGTTTCATTGAAACTTCCTAGCTCCTCCACTAATTGTGCTGCCACAGTATTATCTAAAACTTGGCATTCTCAATTGGGTCATCCTTCTCTTTCTAGATTAAATCCTTTGATTTTAAGTGGTTATTTAGGTTCTGTTGACAATGAAACATTTGATTGCTTGTCTTGCAAGTTGGGAAAGCATCATGCTTTACCATTCAATATTAGTGAATCTATCTCTTCTACTCCTTTTGATCTGATTCACTCTAATATTTAGGGACCATCTCCTACTCCCACTATGGGAGGATCTTGTTACTTTGTATTTTTGTGGATGATTATTCTCGTTATACATAGCTTTATCTGATGAAGAATTAATCTAAACTTATTCATATCTTTAAAAATTTTGTTGCCATGATCAAAACACAATTCTACCAAAATATCAAAGTTTTTTTTGTACTATTAATGCCATGGAATATAGGGAAAAACAGTTCATTCGAATTCTTTCTTAGAATGTTACCATTATTCATTGTTCTTGTCCAAGAACTTCCCAACAAAATGGTTGCCAGAGCGCAAACACAGACATATTCTAGATGTCATACGCACTCTTCTCATATCATCATCTTGTCCATAGTAGTTTTGGGGAGAAGCTTGTCATACTTCCATATATACTATCAATCGTGTTCCATCGCCTCTTATCGGTAACATTTGTCTTTATCAGTGCTTGTATGACAATGTTCCTAATTATAATCTACTTCGAGTCTTCGGTAGCTCTTTTTTTGTGCATCTTCTTCCTAACAAATGCACAAAGCTAGAACCTCGTGCTCATCTTTGTTGCTTCCTCGAATATGGAATTGAGCATCAGGGGTATAGATGTTGGGATCCTATTTCTAATCGAATTCGTGTCTCTCACCATGTTACCTGCTGGGAACATAAGATGTTCTTGTCTCTTTGTCCCTTTACATCCTCTCCAACTGGTCCCTTCTTCACAAATCCTTCTGTTGATCTATTTCCTGAAGATGACACACTTGAATCTTCCTCTTTGGAATTGTCCACTTCGAATCTTAATGCAGGTAATGGCAATCCCACTTCGGCAGCTCCTGACATGTTTGTGCCATCCATGGATTCTCCATCATTGGATGTTCCTTCTTCTCTTATTTGTCATTCCACTCGTGCAAGTCAACCATCCGTTCGACTTCTCGATATTTATTGTTATTCTACTGTTTCTTCTTTTCATGGGCCTTACACATATAGAGAAGCTTGTACTAATCCTCTTTGGCAGCAAGCGATAACAGATGAGTTGGAAGCATTAGAAAAATCTCATACTTGGGATTTGGTTAATTTACCTCTTGAAAAGTTGCTATAGGTTGTAAATGGGCCTACAAAATCAAAACAAGGCAAATGGTACGGTGGAACGCTACAAATCTAGACCAGTAGCAAAAGGCTTCACTTAGGAGTATGACATTGATTATGATGAGACATTTGCTCCAATTGCACGTCTTACTTCTATTCTGTAGCCTCCTTGCTATTACTACTATTAAGAGACGGCATCTGTTCTAGATGGATGTCAAAAATGCATTCCTAAATGGAGATCTCACTGAAAACGTTTATATAGAGCCTCCTCCTAGATATAATCACACTTCAAATAAAGTGTGGAGACTACGCTGAGCATTATATAGACTGAAGCAGGCTCCCCATGCACGGTATTCCAAGTTTAGTTCCATTATGAAACGTCTTGGATTTACCTCTAGTCCCTACGACAACGCTCTCTTCGTTCAACAAACATCTCAATGGGAATTTCTACTACTCTTATATGTGGATGACATAATTATTACTGGAGATGATCATCACGGCATTAAGAAATTATAACAGTATTTGAGTCAACAATTTGAAATGAAAGATCTCGGCTAGCTCAGTTATTTTCTAGGCTTGTAATTTCTTTAAATTCTTCTGGTTATTATCTTTCTCAAGCCAAATATGCGATTGATCTTCTCTCTCGGGCAAGACTTACTGATACCAAGATTGCTACTACTCCCATTAAGACTAATGCAAAATTTGATGACAAAGATGTGACTCCTCTTTCAATACCTACACTTTATCGACAGTTGGTTGGCAATCTTATTTACCTCATAGTTACCTATCTTGATATTGCTTATGCTGTTCACGTTGTAAGTCAATTCATGACCACACCACGAATGACTCACTTTGATGCTGTTCTTTGAATTCTTCGCCACGTCAAGGGTACCTTATTTCATGGTTTTCACTTTTCGGCTACCTCAACCTTCGAGTTGAAAGCTTATTTAGATGCTGATTAGATTGGTGACCCCCCCTCGTAACTATCGTGCTACTACAGGCTATTGTTTCTTCTTAAAAAACTCTCTTCTTTCATGGTGAAGCAAGAAACAGACTACCATCGCTCGATCTAGTACAGAAGCAGAATATCGAGCTCTTGTTGATACAACATTTGAATTATTATGGTGACGATGATTATTAGAAGACATGGGAGTCCATCATCATGATGGAACGATCGTTCATTGCGATTACACAAGTGCTATTTAGATAGCCCATAATGATGTCCTTTACGAGCGTACCAAGCATATTGAAATAGATTGCCATTTCGTATGATCTCCCGTACTTCATGGTACTATTCGTCTTATCTCCACTTCATTGACTAATTAGACGGTTGATATCTTCATTAAGGTACATTCACCTAGACATTTTAAAGAGCTGTTCTCTAAACTCCATTTGGCATCTTCAATGTCACCTTAAGTTTAAGGGGGATGTTAGAGATATTGATAGGATCATAATATTCTTGATTGATTCTAATTGTTATTGTAATATTTAGTTTCTTTAGATAACATTCTAGGATAGTCTCTAAATAGACCCTTGTATCATCATTATTAACTGTTCAGAAATATAGTGAAATTCCATTATGCTCTCTATTCTTTCACAGCCAATTCATTAAATGAGTGCACTGCCGCCACCTCTTGGTTGTACACCACAACCTGAAGCTCGACAACGTCCTACTCAACTGGCACCACAACTTGAAGCTCACCGATTTTGAGTCGGCGATCTGGCTTGGTGACGAGATGTCCTTATTCATAATCAAATAGCATACCTCATCAAACGCCAAGCTTCGAGACTCATAGTAATTACTAACAAAAGTAATAGTAGCATTCCAACAATCAAACAATGAGGAGAATAGAGTCAGAGCATATACCTTATCATTAAAGTCATTTTAAACTGGACTCGAGGCAATCAATGACGACATCAAATTCATTGATAGGTTTAGTAGCTGTCGCACATTCACCTGTGCTTGGTAAAACAGACATCATATCAAGTAGACATTGTTAATGATAGAGGGCTTCTTGTATCCATTCGACAAGGTATTCATCAATTCCCCAAAGGTCTTCTCTTTCACAGTGTTAGCAATCATACTTTTAATTGAGATGTAATAGAATAATAGGCTAATCAAGACCCATGATTCAACATTGAAACAAAATTAAGAGAGTGCTCTTTTGCGATACTGGCAATCTTCCTACAAAATTTATGATAATGCTTTTCCCAATGCCAATAAGGTTTTGGACTGATAGACCCATTTTCTTCCTGGACAGCTAGCACATACCACCAATCACTTTGGGCATATGCTTTTATTCTGGGCCAACAAGAATGTCTTTCCAAGTGTGCGCCGTTTGATTACGCTTTGAAGTTGATCAAACTCTAGGGTCCCAAAGGACTGTGAGATACCTTGTTCCTCCAAGAACTCTGTCGTAAGTCCGCAAAGTCCAATAAGGTGGAAGAAGCATGTATTATGGCACTTTACTAATTGTTTGGATTGGTCAGGAATTTTACATTCTGCCCCAATTTTTTTATCCAATATGTTTGCATAGTTTGATGCGAGAAATAAAATCTCATTTGCCTTGGAAACTCATTAATGTATCTTGCAAAGTGAAATACATCCTCAATGATAAAAACTTTACAACACAAGCATCTTTTGTATATGGTTAAGAAGATCATGTTATTGTGGTCCCATCGTGATAATCGAAGTTTCATGGGCATTCTTTATACTAAATACCCAAGATTGTTTTTTTAAATTGCCTCTTCACCCTCTGGAGGTGGGAAGAGGATCCCTTCTCTTAGAGACTCGACCTCATTTATATTAGGATTCTCAAATGGAGTCCTCAATTAAGCCTCTCTAATTTCGATAATCAAGGGTGAGTATGTTGGTGCTTAAATTGAAAGATAAAGTAACTTTTTAGACATAAAAAATTATGGAACCACATTGTTGATACAATAGTGTGATTCAATTAGATTATTTAATTATCAAATCACGCCTTCAAACGCCATTAAATTTTAGAATAGTTGCTAGTGGCATCACAAAATTTTACACAGTACAAAAGCATGAGATCCTTAATTAAAATCTTTCTTATTATATATTTTCACGTTTTAATCATAGAGAAAAGTCCAATTTACGCATGAAGGACATTGGAAGACTCGTGGTTCAATCAACCCGGATCACTTAAGCCTTCTTTGACTTGGGTGGATTCCTTTGCTTTGGCGAGTCTTCTTCGATGTTCCTTTTTTCCCCTAAAGGCATTGCTTTCCTACCAGGCTTCAACAATGCGAGACCAGACCCAAACATGCGTGTCTAGGTCCCGTTTTCATGGCCCGAGCCATAGTGATGAGGCAGGACTTTGGGCTCGACCCGGCTATCTCCATCACCCTAAAATATTATCTAGGCGAGGTTTAACAAATCACGTCACTTATTGAAACAATTATATGAATTGCACAAAATTAGGAGATTCATCATCTCTAACCTGAAAAATACATCCAAACTTTAAATGGTTTGGATGTCTTTTGGATCTCTAGAACGACGAAGTGACATGACGGACTAGGCTTTGTAAACTCGTTGAATGAACACCACCGTCTATTTTTTCAGCCCGACAGGATCCACAAAGTGGCATGTGGAGAGCATAGCAAGTTGATCGGACACACTCCTTGAGCGGGACAACTTCGATCGCATCCCGCTCGGATGGGGCGACGTTTCCTCTCTAATCCAATGGCCCTTGATCTAAGCAATGCGGTGGATGGCCTCGTCTTACTCGGCAGAAAGAAATGATTATAGGTGAAACTAAAGTTGAGGAGAATTCAAGCTGTCGTGGAAAACATGGAAGTTGACAACAGAGAGAGAAATCAGAAATCTGTAAGGGGGATTGATTTGGGCAAGGTAGTGATGGAGCAGCACATGCTCCGTGAGGCCTTCTCAATTCTAGCTTTATTGTTTTCTGGTGGAAGGTCGGTGGGAAGTGGAAGGACCACAACCAAAGAACATCTTTATCTGGTGATGTTTCATAAATATCGTATATTAGAAGTGTCAAATCAGCAACAACATTGAAGACTAAAGTAGACGAAAGGTAATACAAAGTCTAATAAGTTGAAAACCTATGGTAAAGCATAGTTCAACTTATCCTCATGCGTAGACATAATCAAGATCCGACGACGATCGCGTACATATGATCGAAGATACTGTATAGTGTATACCGTGCTCCTCTCCATGCCGTGAAAACACCGACTCGAGGGACTGAAAAACTCGTTTCAGCACAAATACCACCGAGCACTCCTTACACAAGCGACCAGAAAGTTTCGCAGTCGTAGCCTGCATCGGTGCATACCGGCGGCCATCCACCGTCACAAGTGTGCGGGGTACATGACGAAGAGGCGTTTCCATCGTTGCATCGATCGCAGCACCTCGAGTGACTTGGTCTCCAGCATCTGCACTCGTGTGCCGGACTCCCACACCCATCAGGGCACATCGGCTGCCTCCCAAATCCTTCGTCGCACATTGGTGGCCTCCCGCAGTGGCAGTTGCAAGGACAGAACCAACCGCAACCTCGATTATGACATGGGGGACAAACGTACACCTGCCCCATCAAATACACCGGGGGGTAACCTATTACCGTTGGACGAGTACACTGCTGTTCCCCGGACCTATTTCTGCAGTTTGAGTGGATTGATCCTTTGTATCTGGATCCTTAGTTTGAGTGGATTTATCCTTTGTATCTGGCTTGTGGGGTATAATGTCGATGCGACAAATGATATCTCTTCCCTTGCGACAAATCTTTTGCCGGACCTTCTCGGGACTGCAACACACCACTGTGATGGTCACCGTGTTTTGTTTCTCGTTGAAGATTCGATTTGTTACTTCTGCGTTCACAAAGCTTCATCAGCTCCACGTATTACGAACACTTCGTGCTATTCATGATGAATAACTTTTGAGAAAGAGGAAAGGGAAGAAAAAGAACTGATGCACATATCTGTTATTCATCGAGCGTTGAGAGTAATCGATGAGCACGCAGATTAATCATTTGAGGCAAAGGCGAGGGACTCACGAGGGATCTCGCACAGAATTTTCTTGATCTTCTTGTAGCAGCGACAGCACTGAAGATCCACTTTGATCACCATCTTCGTGACCTATAGCATTGAACGCAGGCGCAACAAAACGAGCTAAAACATTACATGGATTGACCATCAAGAAGCCAGTTTTGAAAATCCAAATGAGAAGAACAGGGAGATAATCGAATAGAAGAGATCGAGAAGATCGATGAGATGGAGAGGCAAGCCAAAGTGAACGCGGGTTTCGCACCTGCTGCGCCATGTTTTTTGAGCTCTAAGAAGATGAAATGCTGCTTCCTGCACCGGTTCGCCTGCTCTAAATAGCGAAACGTGAAGGGTTCCTACGTTAGCTTTGCTATCATTCTCGTGTCGAATTCATGACGTCCATAGCATTACGCCACTAGGTCACTTGCATTATTGGGCTTTCACTTGGTGGCATTGATTGGGTTATAACTGTTAAGGTGTGGTTCATACTCCCTATTAATAGGAAAGTACGAAGATTCTTCTCCTCGGTGAGTTGGTGGGGGTTCAAGGATGTTGTGCAGAACAAGCGATCGAACAATAAATAGACAGAACAAGAAATAAATCGATACCAGATATTCATGGTTCGGTCGTAGAAATCTACGTCCACGGGGAGGGTAGCAACGAATTTCACTATAGATCAAGCGATACACTAAGATTACAAACCACATTTGAGTCACTCAAATACTTTTAGTGTTTCCCAGCACCAATTACAATCAAGAATGCATACAGTATTTAACCTCACAATTCCTAATGAAATAATCTCTCAATCTCACGAAGCAATTAATACGTAAATATTACAACAAGATTTAATATGCTTCAACACTTGAATTCTTGATGTAATTCCACAAAGATAGATTTTTGCCAAACACTCGACAAAACGGCGCTTCCTTGATACTCTTCGTATCAACAACGGCAGACTTGTATATAGGCTAATAAGCCACACACATATTGGAGAAAATAAATGGGAAGTTCGATCAATGAAAAAATCAGGATTGACTTTCCTATTTCGTCTTTATCTCACATGGAAAGTCCAACTCCAATAGAAATATTGTTCTTGATCTTGATTTGAAATATATCGAATAGAATATATCATACTGTTTTCATCAAGATAGATTTCCATGATATTAAAAAACAAATCTTATATTTAATTTCAAGATCAAGATATATTTGTTTTCGCAATTCAGATTTTTGCTTTAGGCTCAAATTCGAAATATATTCTAACAAAGGAGGTCACTCCGACAACGGACTCAAGGGGAGTAGTGCTTCTTTGATGCCAAAGGTTTTTTTAGATTGAGCCCACATTTTATTCATAATTTAGACTTTGGCCTATGAATAGCTTATATATGACATTTTCCGCTTTTAAAAGTTGTAACAGAGAGGTGGAATATGCCAATTATAGTGAAAATCATCTACTAAATGCGGTCCTAGTTTAAGGGTGAACCACGATACATACTGTGTCACGATTTCTTTTTCTTGCGTTTACGTTCTATTTCGTTGTGGTTATGTGGCGAATCTTTACAATAAATAGATTATCACACATGGGTTTTACCTTCCATCATCAAAAGAAATTGCACTACCTCATAGTCCGAACTACAATAGGAACCTAAAAAGCATAGCTGGCAAAATTGTATCGTTAACAGCGTCCGATGCTTTTCCCGGTGTATAGAATGGATATTATATGGATCGACCATCAAGTATGTTACAAAACAACTGTTCAAGAGGAAATGAGATAAATTAAACGGTGCAAATTAGGCTCATCTCCCTACCATAATCCACACATCCCTTTGAAAAAATATATAGAATATAAACTTCGTTAATTTCGCGAAAAATAATGGAAGCTGCTATTATGATAGTGTGAAAGTATAGTCAGTTATTTCTGATCATACGATATTTCAATCAATAAGTGCTTTATGCAGAATATGGGGTGATGATGTATCAGTTTATGGTTGAGATTGTATCTTCTCTGATAGTATTGTCAAGCAAGCATTTCCCAATAAATTATATGTACGCAATTTGATTGGGAATGTGGATTTAGATCATATTAGTCTTTGGATTAATTCTAGTTTCTTCTTCATTGGTTTCCACAGTGGAATAGACAGCATAAAGAACAAGAAGCTCAGACATTATAATTTGGTTCCGAAGTGGACATCCCAAGTACAAGGTGACGTAGATTGGATCCTCAGTTATTGTCATATGACTGAACAAAAAACCCTAATAAGCTTCCGTTTTTTCCCCTATTCCTATACGCATCAGCAGATACATTATCAGTGCAAGTCTCTTTTGCTCATGAGAACTTGATGATCTGGAGGCAAGCGGATGACAAATTGGGCGCAACTCCAACAAGAGCGCCCCCGCTCGTCGCTCAATAGCAAATCACAAAAGACTTCATGACCTTCTTCTCGAGTGTGCACTTCACGGCGGTCCGCCGCCGCCAAAGAGCAATTCGCTGCAGGGATGAAAGCCCCATAGGCTCACCACTCTTGCGGGCAAGCCACCCCCGACATGAGTTCTCGAGCCTCTCCAGAGGAACAGGGCACAAGATACCCATGTCAGAATGTGTTGAACAAGGACAAAAATACCCACACCAAAAAAAAAAAGCTACTTAAAAGAAAGAGTTAATGGCACAGAAAACTTCAAAATGATATGCTTATAATAAAATTATCTTAAATTAATTTTTTGATCATCAAAAATTCTAAATCAGTATATCTATGATAAATTTATCCTCCTTTAATTTTCGTTAAAGGTTACCGTTAAATTGTTAAGTTGGATGGCATGCACTTGCAGTGATGGGTATACTAATTTGGAATTTTTATCCTCGATTTGTGACTCGTATATCAGTTTAAAATTTTTCGTGATACTAACCAAATTTAACAGAAACTAACGGAGGATAAATTTATTATAGGTGTGTCAATTTGAGATTTTTAATGATCAAAAAATTAATTTAGGGTAATTTTTTCGTATGTATATCATTTTGAGGTTTTTCATAGTATTAGTCCTAAAAGCTAAAAGAAATGAACTCAAACATACAAGATTGGAAATTTACCATACCCATCAATAAAAACAGAAAAAAAAAAAAAAAACAAGAGAGAGATGGGTTCATGTTCTTGGATGGGAATGGGTGGAGAGAGCGCGTGCGGTCCTATCTAATTCCGACAGCTACCCATGCGCTACCCACTTGACACTGCATGATCGCAGCGTCATCGTATGACCGAGAGGAAAATTAAAATTTTGTTTCCTCTTTCTGTTTTTTTTTTTTTGGTAAGGTTGTTTCCTCTTTCTGTTTTGTCCCCTTCTTTTCTTTTCATTTTATTCATGGCTCTTGTTATGATGTTAGTTCTGATTTCCAATCTCATATGTTTAATCTATTCCAAAATAGTTGGAGATTTTTTGTTTTTTTTAGTTGGACATGTTTGAATGGACCCTAAAGAAGCAAAAAGGAGAGGGAAAATCATAATAAAGAGAGAAAAGCAAATGGGTCTTTCATGCTTTCAATCTATAGATTTAACGAAACATACTCTCTTTGTTTTTCTTTTTAAAACTCGTTTGGACATTTCTGCTTTTTTCATTGCAAGAGATTTTGAAGACCCCACTATTCACTTTATTCACTCTCTTTATTGCCGAAAGTGAAAAGACATAAATTGATGGCCTCGGAACGGCACTTTCCACACAGCCTTTCTTGATTCTTGGCATGGTTCATGTGCATTGAAAAAGCATTACAGCTAAAATGTACAGCTTTATTCTTGATCTCTCTTGTGTGACACTCTTAACATGAATGCTCTTGCTTTAAAACTCTTGGAACCATATTCCTTCTTATACATAATTTCAAGTTCACTCTTCTCACCTCGGCGTCAGAAGTTGGTTCCCTCTAAAAGAGAGAGCATGTGGTTCTTGCTTTAAAAAAAGAGAGAGCATGTGGTTCTTGCTTGTCATTTAAGTGTTAGAGGTTGGTTCTCTCTAAAAGGGCGAGTCGAAAGTTAAAAATGAAACATGCCAATTTCTATGTTCAGGAAAATTACCTAAAAGAATCTTAAACCTACCATAAAGCGGTCAATTAAGTCTTAAACTTTTCAGTTTGGTCATTTTAGCCCTGAATCGTTAGATGATTTATCAATTAGTTTTCTGGTCAATTTTAGGCAGAAATTATTGATCTGGAGATAGGACGGCCGACACTGGTGTGGATGATATTTGTAATTTTAAAGATTTTTCTTGATGTAAATTTTTCGTTTATATTTTCTTTTCTTTTCTTTCTTTTTTGCTTTAAACTGTGGGTTGGCAATCCTAGCTCAAAGCCCTCACTATGTCTAGCCAAGGCTTGGGTGAGAACTGCAACGCCTTTGCCTGTGGCCAACAACCTCTGTTGGCCATCGTTGAGGCCAAGGGTTGGTGGAGAGAGAGAGAGAGAGAGGGAGAGAGAGAGAGAGAAGGGGGGGGGGAAATCAAAAAGAATTTTAAAAATTTGTAAAAATTATGCCTGTCAGTACTGACCATGCCATGTAGAATAGATGGCATCTACGTCATGATATCCAGCCAAAATTCACTAAACTAGCAAGTTGTTAAAAGGTTGTAGACTAAATTTTGCCAAATTAAAAAGTTAAGACTGAATAGTATTTGCATAATAAGTTTAGGACTTTTTTTTTGTAATTATTCATTTTTATCCAATATGAAAACATTTCAATAAGCATCATTGAGTGTCAAAAAGCTGATAGATAAAGAAGAATACTACTCTTTTTTTTCCAAATAATTTGTTAGTAACTTATAACACTTTTATGAAATTACTAATTATTTTTATGGTTTGCAACATGAGTTTTTGTACTAAATTTAAAAAAATAATTTATTTGCATAACGTACTAACAGTTTGAATTTGTGAACTGTTACATACAATGATCAACTTAAATTAGAGTTGCTTAAGACCATCCCTTTGTTAGCGTTAAAAGGATGCTGTTAATGGTACACTGCAGAGGTGGAGCTGAGTTGTCCTGTATTGTGCATCATGATAAATGTTTGAGCCATTGTGAAAGAGTATATATATATACGAAGACATCATATGGTTGTGAACTAGCGATCATATAGTATTTTTTTCATTTCCCTTCTTCTTCGGCCGGTTGCCGGCCACTTTCCCTTCTTCTTCAGCCGGTCACCCGCCACCGCCTTGACCGGCAATGAGCTACAAGCGAGCTCAAACTCTTTTTGAATTTTGAATTATTTTTTTATTTTTCTCTATTCTCTTTTTCTTTTACTTTTAGTGCAAGCTGACGTGTCGATTCTTTATTTCATAAGTCACAATAAGTCATTAACTTGAACCAAATCTGGTAAGATTATTACTATATGCCCACCCACGTAGTACTTGCAAGTATTTATAGCTTTTCTATAAATTAAGCAAACTCAATGGCCACTTCAACCTCAAATTTCATAGAAATCCATGCATACGATTAAAATACCTCACGACCCCACTAGACTATAAATGACCAAAATCTTAATTGATTTTAGACAACAATTATAGGGACAATTGGGAAGAAAATCAATGAATCATTTACCTTTTAAATGTGAACTCAATATGATTGTCGAATATCCCACAAATCTCTCATCTTTTCCTTTGCGGCAATTTAAGTTATATTCAAAAACGGAATCGAAACATTTACAACTATTTACTCACATGATACTGAAAATTGAGAGATGCGGTTCAAAATTTAGAAATAACGAGAATGATAGAGGACACCAGAGATTTACGTGGTTTGTTCCGAATGCCGATACCTATATCCATGAGAAGAGTTACCAAGAATAATCCAATATAATAGGAGAATCAGAGTTACAATCGCTCAATTTGCTCGTGTCTCCCATACCTAAATTATATCTAAAGCCCAAAGTGTTTATAGATAGATCAATTCTTAATTGGATATTTAAAAAAAAAAACACTCATGCAACAGATCCGCCTGGTTCCCTTTGCTTTTGCGTTCGCCTTTATGTGGCTACGTCAAGAGCTTACTGTTCGGCCCCTCCAACGTAGGCGGCAATTCTACTTACGCGGCTGCTAAGAAAAAGAGAGCAGGGCCCCACTAAGCCTTCTTTTTCTCTTATCTTTTCAGCACGTGAGGGAAGAAAACATTATTTTGTTTCCTATAATTTCTTCATGGGCCACCCAAACTTTTCTTTTACATCCAGAAAGAGATCCGTACAATTTGCTTTCACCGGATTTATAGAGATATAATAAAATAAATGTGCCCCTCTTTTTCGTCTTGTAGCGGCAGAAGTTATTTTCTCCTCTCATGATCAAAATTGAATTCAAAGTAAGCACATCGTACACGGGGTTCAACTTGAGACGTAAATCAACAATAAAAATAATATTTATAAAAACGATAGCAAAGTGACGGTTCTCGATTAAGGCACATAATAATATAATGAGGTTGGATGGTGAGTATGAATAAACTGAGACTAGGTTTGATGATCTTTTATCTTGTTTAGTTTTATTCCAAACGTAAATATAAACATCTCAAGGAAAGAGGTCAATATTAGTGTTTTGGGTCAAGGTGATTTTTTTTATTGCAAAACTAAACAGTATCTTACGGCTTGATTTGGTTCAACATTTTTCAAAACCAAAACAAATCGTGGAATCGTTAGATTGTCCATGACCCGTAACTATCAAGTTGTCTATGATGTATATATAATCTTTAACATATATATGATATGAAGATTAATATTTACTTGATTCTGGATATCTTTCGAGATTATATATATATATATCTCATTTAATAATGCATATCCTGGATTCATAATATTTGATATAATATTTATCTTATTACCTTAGACTTTAGTCTCCTGATATAGTGGCGCCATTTACTCATATCTAGATACACCAAATTATACGGAAATTATCTAATTCTTATATTCTGCTCCAACAAAAGTTAAAATAAAATAAAAATAAAAACTTGCGTATGTTATTGTTAAATTATCATGTTATCAAATAAAGTATATATCTTTCGGTATTAATGCCGAGTTAGTTTACATTCATGAAATTCCCTTGTTATTCTCATTTCACAAATGAGGGAAGCCGCGACGGAGCCAGAACTCGCCGGCGACAACTCAAGAGAAGTCTCACAGCTCATGCTCGACGCAATGGTGGTGCTTGCAGATATATTTCTGCTCCTTTAATGTTTATTGGAGCATGACATGTTGCGACGTTGGTGCGACTTTAATTGAACTGTGTCGTGATCAGACCCTACTACTGGGGTGACGACAGTGCAAATGCAAGTTCGTCAAATTCTAATGAAGGTACATGCAGTGCAATTCCAGCATTAATTTGTATACTGGACGACGAGATATAGCAACGCCTCAGAGTCGAAGCCCAGTTACCGCGTGGTTCTCAACCGCACCGATTGCAAGTTAGGCAACCCTTTCCCCCTTCTCGTACTTTTCGTTGATCGTGTCGGTTAAGAAGAATGAGCTCGTTCCTCTCAACGTTTGAATAATCAAAAAATGAAAGCAGATGATGGAAATGAGTCTCGAAGGAATAATCATGAGTCTCGAAAATTGCCTGAGAATTGGACGAGGCGTCGATGAGTGTTCGTTCATGTGTTTGAAGTTCGTTCTATCAGTCAGATCGCGATGCTCGATTCACAGCGTGTAAAAATCCGGCCAAAAACAGCCGTTGTCGATTCTGTAATGGCACCGGCAACGTGTAAAGTAATAAAATCTAACTTTTTCTTTCCTTTTTTTTTTTTAGGTAAATAAAACTATAGTGGCTACCAATGACCAGCCATAATAAGGGCCAATGAAGCTCGCCCCCTAGGACTAGGCGAGGTTCTATGAGGCTTGCCATCGATGGTGGGGTCGAGGTCAAGGGTCGCTCGACCTGGCTATGGCAAGGCTCACCATCGAGACGGGGTCAAGGTCAAGGGTTGCCCGATCTTACTATGGCGAGGTCACCCTATCCAGTGGTGACAGGATGAGCTCAACAATCAGCTGGAAGAAGAAGCAAAAACAAGGGAAAAAAAAGGACAAAAAAAAAAAAGG